>JAANDG010000414.1:0-134951 GCA_036852015.1 Pelodera strongyloides | reverse complement strand
AATAATTTTTTTGCGTAAAACGTCCTTCTTTCAGATTTCCTGCTTGGAGGAGGAAGAACAGATTTAACATATTATATATATATATATGCATTTAATATGAAAAATATGAATATATATATACAGTACTATCCTCTCTAAGTTAGTGAGTTTGAAGTTTTTCTTACGAATTCCTAATGGGATCAGCTATCTTGCACATTCGTCCATCATTTATTAAGAATATATACCACCAAAATATTTATGAAAATATGGTCAATGGTGGCACAGGACCTGAAGAAGCCGCAATGTTCAAATTATTTTTTATGTGACATGGGAATGATGTAAAAATTAGGTTTTTTTTAAAACAGCACCATGCATTTTTTTAATTCTTTTATCTTGCTTTATTAAAGAAAGAGTATACTATTTAGTATTTGTTGGTGACGCCATAAGGACAGGCAACGTACAATATTTTCTTTGCTTGTATCCAAGCTACCACGTGCTTATTCACCATCTCATCCGTCAATGTACGGAAAGACGTCATCACATTGTGTACTTTCTTTGCGCGGCTCAAGTGAATTGTTCGTTTTGGGATATCCTTTTTTTTAAATAAAATTTAGAACTCTAGGTAAGTTTCTCCTACCACTAAAAATAAATAAACGAAAAGTTTGTCAATGAACTTCTTTTGCTAATGAAAAGATTGCTAATAATACATTATGCCCATAAATAAGAGGGTTTCATTCAGTAGTCCTAATAGTTACCGAATTAACACAGAACTTTGTAGAAGCGAGATAAAAAATCTTTGTGTGATAAGATTTTGCCTGAAAGTGAAAATCGTGCTGCTTTCGATATATGTGTCATAAGCAATAATCAGCAAGTTGGGTCTCTCCATTTGGGATGTCCGTGCAAGAATACTTCAAAGGGTAGGCTCGTGCCGAGCTTTTCAGACTCCCTGGTTTCTCTCCAATAAAGATAAGACAGATCTTCACATATCTTTATTGAGCACCAACGTTTCGGCTAAAAAGCCATCATCAGGGTGATTACCTACAAAAACTCAAAATAAACACATTGTAACGACAAACAAAAAATCCACATAAACACGCAAATAACACAATGAATACTAATTAAGTAAACAAATGCAAAACTATAAGCCTAGCTAATTTCGAAAACACTGCAAAAAATTATCAGAGGAAAGTGTGAGAGCAAAAAATGAGATTGGTGGTCGCAACACAAAGGCCGCAACGCACCACAGCGAACTCACAAGCTCGGCACGAGCCTACCCTTTGAAGCATAAGCAATAAGGTAGCCATTTGGTTTTTGTAAACACGACATTCTGCTCTTATAGCTTATTATATCTGGGTATTTTGTTCTGTTGTTAAGGAGTAAATTTGTCTTACTATAGATAATGAAATGCGAAATTAAACAGCCAGTCTATAGGTCAATGACAAATATGCAGCGTTGGTTGCTCGAGTGCGGCTGGCCCCAAACATTCATACGGCCAGACTACAAACTAGACTTTAGAAGCCCGCGTTGAATTGATAGGCTGCCGCAGTGGGCCAAATTCTCCACGTAGTGAAACTCACTCATGTCGCCCTTTTCCTCGTCAACGTATTTTACGAGAGTTTCAATTCAATAACTCCCAAACAACTTTCGAAAAAATGTCTATTAACAAAGCCGCAAGACTCCTAAAATGCAAGAATAAGCTTCTTCTCTGCGTACAATTGTCACGTGTTTCGGCAGTGCTAAGTACGTGCCAGTTGAATATATAAGGAGATAACACCGCAAAATTGTTCTTCACTGTGAAGGAAAACAACATACTTTGTTATGTTATATGTGTAAGATAGCGGATTTCAAAGATTGTTTCCTATTGTTAGAATAAGAAAAGAAGTCTTCATTTTTTTGTCTACAACCAATAAATGTTTGTCAAGAGTGCGTGTTTTGGTGATAGTTGAGCGTTAATCGTACCATTACGGTTATCAGCATTCCCATACCTAGCTATCAGAGGTGATTTACCGTATATTTTATAGGACGCAAAATAAGCACTTTTTATTTCGATAAATACTTCCTTAATTATCATTTAGTGTGAAAATCAAAGAAAAAAACTAAACATGGGATAATTTGCTGAAATTAACGTTTATTGTTTAACCTTCTTACAGTCATAAATCTTTTTTTGCATAAATGAAATAGTCACAAAGAACATTTTGTCGTTTCATGAATTTTGATTAATTATTACCGATTCAAATATTGAAGAAACGGGAACGATGGTAGAAGTCTTAGTATTCATGTGACAGCAACAATATTAGTTCCTTGCTTTAAACTGTTTAAATAAGCTCGCTTTCGGAGAACCCAGCTTACACAATCAGCACGTGTTGGCTAAAATCAAAGAACGCTCAACCAAACACTCTTTCCTTCCTTTTAGTAGGGTCCTTTTGAACGATGTGTGATGTTTTTTCTTTTAGTATTTTGGTCTGCCGACTTTTGCTACCCCTTGCGTAGTGCACCTTTTTTTAAAGAGACACCTTATCTTTGTAGACATTTCTTTTGGGAGATTTGCGTCATGTCTGGTCCTTTTTTGGTCACGTGCTAATTTTGGGCAATATTCTATCTCGAATTACCGGTGCATTATTTGCTCATTTTGACACATTAATAGGAAACTGTTCTTTTTTGGGGTTTTCTCCAGCAAGCACTAATCTATGTACATTTGTTATTTGAACTCTCAAAACACTGGCTGACTCATCCTCTTTTTCTCAAGCACTCTTTTTTTGTTCATGTACAATTTGTCACATTTTCAGAAACAGGAATAGTTCTCTATACACTTGAAATCATATGATGATGATTACATAGTTGTCACCGTTTTGTGTTCTGCTTTGTATGATCAAAGAATAACAAATTACGGGAATTTGATTTAGTTTATGTATAACATAATACGCGTGTCCACCTTCGCGTGTTGAATTCTATCCACTAATCCATTTACGTTTATACTACCTAGTATAATCCCAATAAACAGAATATTACCACAACGAATTCTTTTTTTATATACGTCTTTTTTGGCGGGGATTAACTTTCTATCAAACAATTCATTCAGCGAATTTTCGCGTATTTCGCATCCTTTTCCTAAAGGTCAAAACAAAAAGAACTTTCTTATTGTGAATAGCTGAGCCTTACTTTTTTCCGCATCTGCGTAACTTGGATGAAAGAAGATCTACCATGTTTGCTAACGCACCTACGTATACATTAATTGACCAATCAAGTTGGGACACAGTAAAAAGGACGCAGTTACTTCGAACATTTATTACCATTTGAGTATACTCCCACGTAGGGTGGAAAATACGGAAATATATCAATGGTGTGTCTTATTCATACTGAGAAGTTTTACTTTGGATGGTTTACTACCTAACGGCCATTTAATTTTGACCAGTGCTTTTTGGAGGATTGACGTATTACATTAAGTACTACGTCAAAATGTTTGATCAACATCTCGCTTAAATGTCTAACCCTCTTCCCGGAAAAGACTTATTCTTCACGTTTCCTTGGATATTTAGCACCGTATCCCGTTATGAGTAGGCCCAAATCCCATGTCAAACATGAATTTTTAAAAATACATTCACTACTATTTCCTCAGAGGTTTACATTGTTCCACATGTTTCTTCTACATAAATATAGGATTACAGTAAACCACAAAGACTCCAATTTAGTCTAATTAGAAGTTATTGAGCGGAGGACGACAGTACCTTTTTGGCCATAATACGCAAAAAAAAACTATTAGCCAATGAACTGTCAATCTAATTATTATACATTTTTTTCTTATTTGTGTGTTGTGTAATCATTTCTTTCTCTCGTTAAATGAACCTCGGCTTATTTTTGATCATTAAAACAGTAAGTGGTATATATGTAAAGCCTTGAAGCAGAGTTCATTATTTTCCAAAACAAAATAATTTCGTTGGATAATATTTCCACGTGTTTTCGCTATTTTTCTTTCCATTTTTGCCCGTTCTTTTGGGACTACTCATAAAACTATAGGCTCTGTAATAAGACATTTCTGATTTTTGCTGGCAAGAAGATTTTTGAAATATGTGAACTACGGGAATAAAACACCGCTACGAAAATACCAAAAAAAAACTAGATTCCTGTAATTCGTCGTATCACAATTGGGCGCATTAGAGACATTACCCTCAAACGTTGCATTTCTAAGAAACGGAATTTATAGTTCAACACACAACAACATAAGGCGTGTCCAAAGTGTAGATTGGGTAAAGAGTTATTTTCCGCTAGAGCTTTGCAGAGTTAACAATCATTTACTACACAACTATGTCGCACTAAATTATGACGAAGTTTGATGACGACATTGCACATAACATTTAATACTGAGCAAATTTGATATAATTTACTTTGACACGAATCTTCATAAGGCACGCCAATAAAAGGACACAGCGAGCCAAGTATTTCAAATCAGGAACATTTTATTCGAGAAGGAACTAACAAGATTATGATGCAAGAAACCGATCACTAAGTAAAATTGACAATTTTTTTAGGTGGTCGAATCCTATAATCTCTTCTTATCTCATGCTGATCGAAAAATTCATTTGATCGTACAACGTATGTGTTGTAGATCTTTTACGCTCCGTTTGTTGCCTTTTAATTTCGCCGTTTATTTTGGGAACACTCAGGTCCCTTAAGAAGTGTTTTATTATTACCAAATTAAAGCCCGGTGTATAAAACGTCTTCCCCGTCGGCCTCATTCGGTGAACACTTGATCTTAACCAGCAACATACGTCCGCGACAATGCTTTCAAAAAGTGCCTCATAAGTCAGGCGCCTCTTTCGTCCTCCTTGTAGTCTACGCGTAGCATTCTTTTGGTAAATACGTGAGAAGAAATGTACAAAGATTCGTGTTCATGCTTTGTAGTCGCGAGTAGCATTTACGTGCACGTGATTCGTGACGCATGTTAATTACAAAACAGTAAGTGTTGATCTTGGCCTATTCTGTGACGATCACAAACTAAAAATCATACGTCCATTTCTATCAGGTTTCTAAGGAAAATTATTGCCTACTTTGACTACTATTACTTTGAAATTGCAATAAAATTAGTACAATAAGTGCCATATTGCCGTTTGAGGGCCATACATCCCCACCAAATACATAGGATGCTAGCCCACATAGTCATTGATGTGGCTTGCAATTATCTTGGAACTACATGAGAACATTTTTTTATTGTTCATATTATATATGCAACTTTCGTGCAGAAATACGGTAGAATTGTCAGAATCACACCGATTTTTGGGATACTTGCAAACCCCATAAAAAACAAAACAATTTTAATTCTTCTGTACAATTTTGGGGGTGGGGTCATGTGCCATTCAGTTTTCATAGTTATTGGAGCCACGTGCATGTTACGATCGTGCTTAAGTTTGATGAAGAGCTGGATGTCAAGCGTCCAACTCGCGCATGATAAGACCTTCGTAGACATCTGATACCTTTCCAGGTAGATAGATGGTATAGAAATGGGTCCACACGTCGAAAAGAAGGTGAACCAAGACGTTCATTATGTGGGGAGCCAAGAACTCGTCATTTCCCACGATTATATCAAGAAATGCCTACAAGAGAGCAAGACCTGGTCCACCAACCATGGATCATCAGAAATCAAAGAGGTGGATAATTTTAGACACTAAGCTTGATTAGAAACTTGTTGTGTTCGAACGAAACGCTCTGTTCTTCCGAAAACCCTCTAATTTGCACAAGCACCTTTATCAACTTTAACTGCGTAGTACTTTTGTGAAAAAAGGTTTATACGTAAACTTAATTTGAGGAGTCTTTAAAGGTTTATGTCGTTGAATACTTAATTATAACAAATTACAGTTACGCTTGGAGGCTAGACAAAAACCGGTAGGTTTAGTCATTTCTAAAATAAACTATTCTGATTTTCCTCACTCTATAGATAACATCATAACTGTTGTGGTGTGGTTTTGCTTTGCTAGCGTGGATTTCGGAATGTTTCATTTCTCCATTCAACTAAATGGAACCAATTAGTTATGTATGTAACACCTCTCTGACGCTATCAGTAAGTGGTGGCTCATTTCCGTTTCTGTAGAATTACCAATTCGTGGTCAACTGTTCTGTTTCAAGGTTCGGAACTCTACTCTCTGCGAACCATCGGTTGGTTTCGTATCTCAAATCAATCGTCTTCTCGTTGTGCTTTCCAATGAAGAAACGATTCCAATTGTTGTGAAAACACCAGAACTTCATGCGATCACCAATGCAATGGTGAAAACAATGGGAGAAAGCGAGCGATACTTTATGCGAGAGAAAGGCGTGAGTTAATGCTGAGGTCTTATTTGTAGCGATTTTTTTTATACCTAAACAGCTGATTTTTCCTTTATTCCATAATGATATTTGGTTAGCAAATTGCATATTATTTCATAAATTCCTGAGATAGCTTGCCCAACACCCTTCAACCATAGTCAATTTTCCTAGCGGGAAATGAAAAAAAGTTTCATTTTAGGACGCTCAACTCTATTCATTCATTGCCGATTACTTCAATCGTGAATGTCTGTTCTACCGTAGTGTTGAGAAAAGCCCGAAACTTTCGCTTCCAAAGATCTATTCATCGACGGATTACATTTACGAAACGCAGGAATGCGGATCGATCATGATGGAGGATCTTGCAGTCAGCGCAACCAATAATACAATATTTGACAGTCTAACTTTTACACAGGTTCGTTCGCACAAATTCATTGCTTTGATAAAAAGAATGACTTGTCTCAAGCATTGATGACCGATTAAAACAGCCAGCTGCACTGTCGCGGAAACAAAGCTGCGTGGTTGCGGTACTAAACAGTCCATTTTTAAGGATAATCACTCCCTGACGTTTGGAATGCTGAAGCATGTTCTGTAACTTCTCAATCACTTGCATTAACCCGTTTTACCCGCCTAATTGTTAAGGTGTGCCAATTATCCCAACAAATAGCTGATCTGCAAGAAAATTCGATACGAAATCATCATTGGGCGGAGAAGTTTGTGCTACACGATGGATATATGGAATTTTTTTCGAAGGTAAGATTGTAAAAGTTACAAACTCACAAACAATTCCTTCCGCGGCATTGATTCGATGTGTGTCGCGTCGTAATAAAACTGGCGTAAAATGTAAACTAGATTGATTAAAATATTTCCAACAGCTAAAATAAACAGCTAATTACAACAACTTTTAGATGGGTAAAACTGCAACAAGCTGGTCACTATGTAGTTCTCGAATTGGCGGCCTCGTGCAAAAAGTAGCACATTTGTACAACAATCTGGATTTCTGGAACTATGTCTACCGACAGTCATACAAAGATTTAGGTACTATTCAAACTGTTATGCTCGCACAAATAAACGCCACAACTTCTCTATTACCTTACTGCACTGACAGCTTAGGGTTCTTCCTTTTGGTCATTTACAAATTCACGTGTTTGCCTCATCTATCGAACAATAGAGATTTATTATTTATCCTGTAAAATCAATATTGAAAGTGAATATACTCCTCGTGTTTCACTTCGGGTATCCCTGTCGTACAATGCCATGGAGACATGTGGACGTACAATTTCCTGTGGGTTCGTGATGGTGAAGGGAAGCCGAGCGAGGAACTCTCCACTTTACTAGACTGGCAGAATGTACACCAAGGTAAACTTGAATCTAATTTAGATATTAATGGGTCACCGGAGTGCCGGTCTCTGTTGGCACCCCTGTACTATAAGGCAATCCATAAATGAAAATAGGAGTATATAAATATAAAAACGCTGTCCGTCCAGGTAGTTGCGGTGAGGATCTCGGACGTCTTCTCATGTTCTGTTGTGATGTCGATGTTCGTCATCGCGCAGAACAGGAGATGTTGCCAAAATTCTATGATTATCTAACTGAGCAATGTCGAAAGAATAACGTCGATGTTCCCTACACTTTTATGCAGGTAAGGAAGTTTACACGCTACGGGCAGACCACATCTTCATTAAACACAGTTATCGGGAATTATATACTTCTCGTGCAACTGAACATTTCGATTTCAGCTCAAACGGGCTTACCTAATTCACTCGGTGGCGCAAGGTGTTCATTTTACCTTCATGGCCAAGGTACGCTATATTTTAACTTGATTGCTCTACCTTTTGAATATCCAATAAACATATAGATTCACTGCGAGCATGAAAGAGAACAATCTTTTGTGAAAGTACTGCACACTGATGTAGCGTACCGCATACCGATACGTATAGTAAAGACTCTGCCAAAGTATCCTTTCAAATCTGACCATTTTTTTTAGATTATGCTCAGCCTTTCTAGCGAAGATGATGATCAGGATGATATTCGCCTATCAATTTTGGAACGGCGAGTACATGCTGCATTGGAAGATTGCATAGAAAGGATAGACACTGAAATGCCTCAGTTCAAAGCGTTCGCTATGTGAAGCTACTAATAGATAGAATTAGGTTGATTTGTTCCGCGTTCTTATTTACTTTAATTAAAATATCATGTTACGCGACAGTGATGTGTGGTCGTTGCCTACAATTGAGTGAAGAGCATTTTTGGCAGCACTAGCTATCGATCCTTCTAATAGGTGCCAATTTCAGTTAACATATCATCGTCGGTTGTTTCTGTTTTTTTTTCCTCGTTATCCTATTCTTTTCCAATCGCAGTACAAACAAACATTTACTGTTCTTTTATACACACTTGTACACGAAGAACCTCACTCATTACTCTGTTATTATTTTTTATTATTTGATTCGGTGTCACGTTTAGCATTTTCTTTTTTGAATAGTTCCCTACAGTGTAATATTTAAAATACGTTGTTAAGAAAAAAGAAGGACAACACATATTGATCGTTGATAATAATTTCAGTTTGCTCGTATTTTACATATATTAATTATAGTAGATTAGGCCATGCCCAACTGGATTCGGTAAACGAGTTTTTGTAACAACACATTGAGTACAAATTTATAATAATTATTATTTTTCTAGAGCGTTTGTCGTGATATTTACATATCAATTGTTTTATCAAACAGTTAATTTTTTTCTAAACAATTATCAGAAAAATTAAACCGCTGTCCACTTCAAATAGCACTTTTTTTAATCGCGTTTACTTATGTCAAAACAAAATTTAGGGCACTTAGGAACATTCGTCGACTGAGACGCACGTCGTTAAATCACTTGAATCTTTCAGTACGAACCCGTCCTTACAGTGGCACTGGTTGCGTTGTGGACGCTTTTCACATGTCTGAAATATAAAAAATATATAGTTCAATTGAGCCATGTCGTCGTGTTTTTATTTAGCATACTCTAACTAGATTAGTGAATAGTGGCAACGAGCACTCCAATAAGCTATTTACCTTCTGCAGAGGTTTTATTATGCCAGACTTGATATCTGCGCAATTCAATTGACATGATGGATCGTGACCCGTTGGAAGCAAAACTTGTGTTTCATCATCACACTTCGCGCTTGCACCTAAATCAAGGTTAGTAAATGGTAATTTGTTATTATCGGCATTGTAGTTCAGGTCAGGCACTGCCTAAATTGTGCGTGAAATTACCATGCATGAAATTACATATTTTAATACTGTACTTCCATAGCATTTGATTCTTTGCAAGAAACAAGCGGTCATATACTCCTCTAGAAGAGCTTTACCTGGACTTCCACAAACAACTAATACAAGGGTGAGAATAAAAGTAAATGAAGCAAATGCGTGGTTCATTTTCAACTGACGAGGTTTGTCAGAAAGTTCTATGCAGTAAAACCGGTTCACAATTCAATTGTTGATATGACAAAATCATCCGCGCAGTTGTTCCAATAGGCATCAAAGGATCAATTTTGGATTCAGCCTATTATTTGTGGTTTAGCTGAAACCTTGTTATGTTTATATCAATGCGACTGGTTTTTTGCTGCTCTTCTGTTTTAACACTGATGAGTTCAAAGATACATGGTTTATTAAAATACAACGACCAGTAATTCCCAAACTGCATTGACAGTGTAAGAAACCCGAAAGTGTGGACAAAGTGAAGATTTGATATAATTGCTTCATTGATTTACAACTCGTCCTTCTCTTCTTTCTTGCTCTGAAAGTAAATCAGTATAACTCTTCAAGCTTATATTTCTAAGCTCAGGAACGCACACTTCAAAATGTGCGAAATAAGAAAAGAAAAATGCTTTCACCTTGAAAGCAACCAAAACCCCCTTCGCCTGAAACGATAATATGGTTAAATAAGTGTTAGTAGGAAACAAGCGTTTGATTTGTGCAACCCATAGTTAATGCATTCTTCGCACGGCACTCTTCGGATACCTTCTTCTTTGAATACTTCTCCTTCTTTTTGCTCTCCTCCTTCTTAGAATCCTTGCTCTTCTCTTTCTTTTTCTCCTCCTCCTTCTTCTTCTTGTCTTTCTTTTCCTTCTTTTCCTCCTTTTTCTTGTCATCCTTCTTCTCCTTTTCTTCCTTATCATCGCTCTTTTCTTTCTTCTGCTTCTTTTCCGTCTCTTGCTTATCTTGGCTCTTTTCTGATTTTTCTTTTGAATCTTTCTTCTTCTCCTTGATCTTCTTCGTCTTCTATGGATTAGTGAGGTAAGTTAAGAAACACAGAATATAGATTCACATGTTCATGTGTGATAACAAAAATGCAGTTTGCTGTATAATTTTATGCCCTGATTGTGAGGCGTCCGCGTGCCGAAGACCTAGATATCATCATTCTACTCCTGCCCTGATCTTCGTATTTAACACGTTATATATCTCACCTCTTCCTGTTCCTTTTCTGAGCTGGCGTCTTCTTTAGTCTTTGTCTCCTTCTCGGTCTTAGCGTCAACTTCAGGAGCCAATGGTTCCTCCATCTTAAGAAAAATGCGGTTTCATACATCAACAGAGAACTGATAAAGAGCAATAGCGGTTGGGACATCAGAGGGGAACAAAAATAGGATTTTAATTTCTTACCTTCAAAGGGGCTTCAAACTCCTCAAGTGATCTATTCATTGCATCGATGATTTGGGGAACCAGAGGGTAGAAGTACTTGTTATTCTTGTATTTCTTTTCGTTGTTTGTAGACAGAGGGTTGCTGTCGGTATCTGAAGGAATGTTGAAGTGTACGAAATTAATAAAGCTGCGATTGTACAAAAGAGCTTGTCATTTTGAATCCACTCTGTTTTCCGAAAATTTCACTGTATTCCTACTGGATCTTCTCAGAAGTTCTGAACGTAAATGCCACCAAAGTAATTCAACGACACTACCACTGGTGCAAAGTGCTACTATATAAAAATTTTTTTAATCACATGATTTTTTGCAAATTTTTTTTTTTTTTTTTTTGCAAAACATCGAAAACAATTCTGTATTCTTCTAAAGAAATTTGCGTGTTCAATAAAACAAGTACAACGTGGTTTTCTTTTGAGAAGAAAATTGGAAAATAGGCAAATATTCTTACCAAGGAAAAGAATTCTGGGGATATATCCTCCATCTGGTGCATACTTATCGTCCTCGGGTTCGGCATCGTCTTCAACGTTAACCATGACAAATTTCTTGGATAATTCAATCAGGTCAGCAGTGTTTGTCGAACTCTTGAATTCGCGCTTCAGAGCTGAAAAGGACAAGATTAATTTAGTCACCTTCTATTCTTTTGACTTGGCTAAAAAAGAACCAAGATATAAATGCCTCAATTATTTGTATTGAGGCAATTTAGTATTTTATTACATTGATTACAACTAGAGTTATCTTAATTGTTGACGGTTAATTTGACGGTTAACTTACCAGAGCATGCCCCACACCACGTCTTGTGAATCAGGAAGAAGATTGGCTTGTTAAGGTCCTTGGCCACTCCAACTGCTTTGTCCCATTCAACCCAATCGATTTCGGATGGGTAACCTTAAATTTAGGATAAAATAGGATAAACGTTCTTTGGTCATGTAATTTAGTAATTTGCCTTAACGCTAACGCGCTTTGCAAGGTTGTCACTATAAGAAGGCTGTGTGATGAACGTTATCTTATTATATAAAGGAGAAGAGTTTACTTTTTTGTTTGTGTGAACATAACGAAATCCTTTCATAAAGAAAATGTTCTATTCACAATCGAAAGAGAACATACAAAATCTTTGCCGCTGGCGGGATTCGAACCCGCAGCAGTACACAATCTCTCGCTTCACAGTCCAACGCTCTACCTGCTGAGCTATGCTAGCTTATCCTAAGGATAATCCCCTCCCTACATACAGCACATTCAATGGCAAATTTGCATGGTAGCATTAGTCGAGTGGAGATCCAAACTTATTCTTATACGTTTCCACAATCAGAGACGTGTGAATGTAAGTGGCACGGAGGAGAAAGAGAAAGAGTTAACTTTTTACATTGTAGCAATTCTTTTTTTTTAAATAGGGAAACAATCGGCCGAAGGCCGATTCCTCCAGTCGGAGAAGAGCCCGTAGGGCTCTTCGAACGGCTGGTCTTACATACAGAAGAACCAGAAAAGGATGGTGCATAATCTTTGCCTTCAATACTATTTTTCCGATCAGTATTGAGCTACAATTAAAATTAAGACGTATCTATATGCTTAACTCTATGTGTGGTGATTGTGTACCGGAATACTATACTCGTATGTATATAAACCAACCTCCGGTAAGGTCAGCCGGTGTTTCCTCCTTCTTTTCGGCTGAGACCGCGAGAAAGAGTGCCAACAAGCAGAGAATTCTCATTCTGAAGGTTTCCGATTGAATAATTTCAAAGTGGAAACGAAAAAACTATACAACTATGCAGTTTCAGCTATATTAAAAATTCAGCGGTAATAAAGACGACCAACAGATGATATTTTCTATTTATATAGTAAATTATTTGGTAGTGAGATTAGAAAACGTATCGGAAACAAAATTAACGAAATGGAAAATTAATAAAGTAAAACGATATGTGCTGATATAAACAGTGAGAGAAAAGTATTCAATCAGAGTAAAGATTTTGTGGGAGCCGGTGCGGAGCTCTGATTTGGGATGTGGGGGTCCCTACTGCTGTCTTTAGAAGGAAACTCAGTCAAGGTCAGGTCAAGATCTTCTCTCCCGAGCGGGCACACATCTTTTGGAAGAAAACACGGGAAATGTAGAACACTGGACATTGAAGTCCATTTGTCCCATTAAAACACTCTCACTTTTTACGATGTGCTACTATGGGGATAAAATAGACACGATATGTTTCATTGCAACCACAATAAAGGATAGAATGCATTCATATATTGAACTACACAGACTAACCCACATAATACCAGGTATATAGTCATGATGAAATGAAGGAAAATTGCATAAGGTCGACAAGTTTGTTCACATTATTGAAAAAACGATGGTATTTCCAATGTTTGATTTATAATTACTTAACGGGAGCATTATTGATAATAACACGTTAGTATAACTGATAGATATAATCTAACATGACGGTCGCAAAACCAGAAAAAGACGCAATAAATACGCGCGGGTCGATAGTGGCCACCCATTACTCTGCGTGCTTTTCTACCGCTGCAGAAAAAAAAAACAAGCCCAGTATTTGCCTACTTTCTAATGCAGAAGGCACTATTCAAAGACTTTGCACCGTATGCGTAACATTTCATAAAATTCAACTATGACGATAATACTTAAATGTTAAGCAATGTAATAAATTAATACGATTACAAAGCGCAAAGCGAAAAACCGAAGAAAACCCATTAACTTTTTGTCTTATTAGGCGACTTATTAGATTCAAAAGCGTTACCAAACAAATTGGAAAAAGGGAACAGTGGTATTGGTAAGATTGTATGTATGCTTATAACTAGGAGTAGACCTCCCGCAGGCATATTATTGGACAAGACTTATACTAACATACTTATTTACATAATTCATCGACCCATAGAATCGCCAAGAAAATCTCGCAATATCCATGTAGACTAATTATGTAATACAATTCTTTCGTATAACTTGGAAATAAAGGCGGCCGTAGCGGGCAAATAATAATTCAGTTTATAGAAATGGTAATAGAGTGGAAACATAAACGCATGGATAACTATTTTTAAAATGAATAAAGCGAAGACAGAAAAGGGTATAAAGAGAGGCAGCGAGGCACGAAAGTTTTATCAAGACTTATCACTGTTCTAGTTTCAGAACCATTTTTTCTGAATGAATCAGTTCATTCTGTTATTCTATTTTAGTTGACCCCACGTGTAGATATATCTATTGTAGGTGATAGCCTGTAAGTCCTTTCCAGAAACGAAATACCGGACATCCGAAAACCAGATACTGCGGTTCGTTCAACCAAGAAGGCAAATCGTCCCGCCCAGTGCTACCATCTTGCAAACATGTCACGGCGTCGGGAATAAAGTGAAGGCGCTCCATTGCCTTGCCTTAGGACGGACGTTTCGCTCTGTAATCTCTGTATTCAGTCTTCCCTACATTCGACAATGGTCACTTCCCTACCCTCTACTCTCTACGGGACACATCGGCCAAGAGACACCGCCCGGATTGGAACTACAATGAAGATCCCCGACCTCTGGAAAAAACGGGACCCTGGATTCTACATGCTTAAGTCTATGTGTGATGATTGTATGTCTGAATAAAGTGGTATTCATAAAAAAAATGTACGGTCACGGATCCGAATCGCCCACGAGAGAAAGTGGGAGGCAGGGATCCACGCAACTTGCTCAAGCTGCTACAGATGGATCTCTCGGGTTCTAAGGTACTTGCTAATACTAGTGTTCCATACTCTCTTACTTTCATGTTCTCTGTTTTTTTAAATAAAGTTTCTTGTCTATCACTACACAATAAGTATATTTCTCATTTTTCATGCATGTGGTCGGCCAATGGGAAAATTTGCTCGCTTGAACCACAAAACTGCATGTATTGGCACAACACGGCAATGCAACAAGCAAATCACATGAACTCCACACAAATATCTAGGATCGAACACAAATCTTTTCTGTTGCGCTTTTAATCGTCTATTGTACGCAATCCTTCAGTTCTTCTTGTATATTTCGGTAAATATCTATGAGCACCAGATAAGTTACCTACTAGTATTGGTATGGTTTGCCTTCGAAAATAGCATATATATGCAGGCAAAAATTCGCATTTATGGTATTACTAAAATAGACAAAAAAAAACAATTGCAAAAATTACGACCGTGACAGGACTCGAACCTGCAATCTTCGGATCCGAAGTCCGACGCCTTATCCATTAGGCCACACGGTCACTGGGCGGTTTAGTGCTGGTAAACATCCATTGTTGTGCTATCTAATTGTAAGGTGCGCGTGAGATCTCAACCTCCTTACGCCGCGAGTTTATTTAAGCAGATGCGCTTATTTTGTTATTTCCGTATGTCGATATTTAATAACCACACCACTTCCTGTCAAATTTTATTTTATACGATTTTGCTGATTATACAACTATACATAAAAACAACAATATCAAAAATTACCTTGACATTCATTTCAATGTTACTATACTAATCCCAATTCCATCAAAATGTTTACAATTCATCATAAAAAATTTCGACCGTGACAGGACTCGAACCTGCAATCTTCGGATCCGAAGTCCGACGCCTTATCCATTAGGCCACACGGTCGGTAGTACTATGACCGATCCTCGTTGCCTGATGCTATACCATTTTCTGGAGAATAAGGCAGTGCTAAACCGGAAAGATGTGTTGTTGGACGTAATTTGTGAAACAACGAACAGTTTACCACTGTTTTATAAATTAATCCCAAAAATTGCCATTCATTTCCATGTTCTCAAGGATTGCTACCAGTTCCTTATGTATTTATATCCCGCTGATCGTGACAAGGAGTAAATTTCCGCCACTTTCGATGAGATTTAAAAAGCTCCTATGTTTTGTGCGTTACATCCTTATGATCAGTCTCTTCTCACGGACGAGAGGTTACTATGACTTGCGAATTTATCGCGTAATCTTGAAATTATCATTGCTTCTTACTGAAGTCTCCTTTATTGGGTCTCCTTAGTGGGGGGGGCGAAATTGCAAGATAACGGTTACTATGACTTGCGAATTTATCGCTCAATCTTGAAATTATCATTGCTTCTTACTGAAGTCTCCTTTATTGTGTCTCCTTAGTGGGGGGCGAAATTGTAAGATAACGGTTCTAGCAGGATTCCAATCGTCGCTTTCATTTCTTGCATTTTCTTCTCGCAATTGGTTAGTGTTAAGCTTTTTTCCGCGTGCGGACGTGTCCTTCTTTTTTGTTGTTCCTTTGTAATACATTTTTCTTTCCTTCCGGGGTACAGTTTATTGCTGCTGGACGGTAACCCAAAAAAACCAAGTGAACAGGTGTTTAAAAATTAAATCTTGTTGGCTGACAGGTTGCTAAAAACAATTCATATTAGTTGATAGCTGATTTCAAAAAAGATGTTTAGTTATGATTAGTTAATTAATTAATTTAATTAATTTTTGCTCCTTCTGTTTCTTTTTGGATGCGTAACCGCCTTCTGGGGGAGAATGCAAGCCTGCCCGGGGTTGATTCCCAGACGGTGCACCATGTGCGGATTTGTATTGTGAATAATGTTTGTGTTTGAATATAGTGAAATAATGTTTGAATATAGTGAAGTGACGCGGCAAAGCAAACACATGCGGTTTTGCCGCATCCCACTATATAAGTTTTGATAGTGTGCCTGCAAAAAGTATGCTACATGTATCAAACAGCTTTAATAGTCTTGTTTGGTAGATAACTGAGGCTGGCAGTACGTTTGATATCCCACTAATGGTACCTTAGCACTTGTGCATCTCTGGGAGTCACCATCAACAATACCATTCGCAGCAACCAATAAAGGATTAGTTGATGTGGTGGAAAACCTTCTAGGGAATTTTTCTCTAACGTCTAGAATCTAGAAATGCTCTCATTTATGTAGGATTTACAACATTTTGTCTCTGCGCTGTATTACTATTGTATTACTATGTTTAATGAGAAACAGATACAATACTTTTTCCATCCTCGCCTTCATATATGTGTGGAAGAATCCATGTATTTTGGGATTGTGAATTCCGAGACCAGGAGGTGGTAAATTAGCATAGTAGCCTGTCTGATCATCATCATCGCCTAGGGCACAGTTGGGGCAAATTTTCAGTACAAGAAAAAGAACGAGAGGTGAAGTGAGAGAGAGGCCATTAGACAAGAGGGGGAGTGAAGAGAGCTCGGATCAGATCAATTCCAGTCACACCATTTCGAATGATGTTCTCTGACCATTTTTTTCCAGAAATTGTCGTAAATTGTAAAGTAAATCAAGTAGGAATATAACAACATCAATTATGTAAGGAATGAACATCTACAGAATGTCCTCCGGTAATTCGTATTCATGTTGTCCTGAAACGCTCATAAATACATGTTACTATCGACCAGTTTTCATTTACATTCTATTCACCGGCCACACTTTCCTTATTCGCTTGATTCATTTGTTCGAATTCTTTGTTTTTCAACAGCAATAGTATATTTCCACAGTTAAATATTATCCACGCAGACATAGTGGTCGTCAAGTTTTCAATTCATAAATTGGCTTAAGGTAACCCAATGTTCTTTAATATGAAATAAGAGCGGCTCTTTGAAATGTAAGACAGAAAACGAAACAGTTGTGCAATGATAAAAACAGAGGTCCGCTAACATGCCTGACATGAGTGAGAGTGACGATATGTCCGATGACTCGATCGCGTTTTTTACTATACAAACACGACTGTTATATATACAAAACAAACATGTTGCCAGCACTTGAACAAAATCATTTTTGAATACATATATTTTTACGAAGCTATATTACTTAAAAACGCTTTTATTCCTGTTAGCTGTATCCTCAAATTTATAAGCAGGATATGCCCCCACATTTTTTCTCATGAATATTTTCACATGCAAAAACAATCCGTCTCTGCTTATGCCCAGTATCCCAAATAGTGTCTCCCTTTTTCGTGTTCTTAGTCTTAGGTGTCCAAATCTCGTGAATGTTCAAATCAACGCAATCAATAAGGTATTGCGCAAGGGGCAATTTGCATTTCCAAATTCATTTCACAGGATTTCGAATTTGGTCAGTTAGGCCATAGTTGCGTTTGGTGGGAAATATTCTTTGACCACAATTGGGCGTGCAAAAAAAAGTCCATTACTTCGATGAACCTCATTCTAGACAGCGGAAGAAACGACTCAGATAATCTAACCAACTAACCCTTTTCAACACATATTGTCCTACTTCAAATTGATGATACAATTTAGCACTCAATCGTGGCTTCTCTCTTTTTTTGTACTTTATCTTATGAAATTTTTGATTCCGTTGCAAATGTTGCCTTCCATTATTGTAGTGTGCAGCATGTAACATTTCGACAAAGGAACTGCTAAAATTCCCATTGCGCTAATCTTTCCCAGACGAGGAATCGTATAAACCTTTCTTTATTGTTCATTTACAGTTCAGCCTCGTTACACCAGAAAATGGCTACTGTTTTAAATCGCAAAGAGGTGAGGAGTTTCCATTTTTGTTTGATTTTACTTTGTTGGTTGCTGCGCTGAGTCAGTGACGTGGCCGCAACGGAGTCATAATTACTTTTATGCGAGTGCATTTTGAAGCTAATTTTTTGTATACAGTTTTGGTGCAACTTAATAGATAACAGCTTCTCATTCGCATGGTAACATCCTTTAAAGTACGAGTTACACCCACGGGTGCGATTCAATTCAGAGCGTTTTTTCCAACTGTAAACCCTACGTCTGACGTGTTTTTTTTTTAATCAAGGTGTATTTCAGGCTAATCATTGCATTGCTGGTGGTGGTTGGCCGGCTAACTGTGGTTTACTTTGCTAGTTTCGCTCTTTTACTTTTGTTGCTTGTTATTGTGACTTCTCCCATTTTGGATTTAACAAATTGCGTCTACCCGCTGTTTTGTTAGTTGAGCGTGTTCAACTTACAGAAGCAGGCAACGATCGCATGGGCACAGTGGCGAGAACCTGGAAAAACCTCGAGCAGCATGGAAGATTGCAGCAGCATTCACAAGTAAATCCCTTATGTGCTTACTTTAAGCTTGCGAAACTCAATTCGGAACAACTAATATGTTTCAAGTAGCCAATGCTGAAAATACTGTTTCAGGTCAAAACGGAACTCTTCGGGTAAAACAACTCTGAGAAGTTGCTGGCCGCCGTCTTTGGGCAGGGCAGTTATCAGTTCTAATTTAAAGGTACGTTGAATGATTTCAATTTTTTATTTAAAACAATTATCGTATTTTGTGTTTACCGTTTCGTTTTCCTGTAGTATGGCCACATTTGCGAATAATCAGATTAAACTACTTCATTTTCAGAATTTCTCCGGTGACGCGGATGGTATTCGTAATAGTACGGGTCGCGTTCAATTGGGGTTTCTTTCCAGCGAATCCATACTTAACTGTAAACCATGCAAAATGACGATACTTGGTTTTACACGGCAAAACTAGACATTCCTTAGGCCAAATGTGCGGAAAATTGGTTTCTGATCTTATTCTGTTTTAGATAGAAAATAACTGCAATGACCATGTGATACAGCAGAGTGTTTACGATACGCCAGCGGACCGAAGACGGACACCGTCCCCTCCCTTCGACGATTTGGTCGACAGAACAGGTCAGAATTGTAGAAAATTGTGTTGTGAAATTTGTTTACTACGTAAAACTCCGCTCATGCGTGGCATCAGGAAAAGTGCCTCATTGATGCTTGCCCATAAAATGCTTGCTTTGAACAAAAATAAGACTTACAAAAGCACTGCACCCAAAACAGATTAAGTGTCGCTTACGCCGATTTTCGTTTTAAACCGTCCGGAGCAAAACTTATAAAATTCAGGAGGGCGGCACCTCGAGCTGCATCCCTGTGTCCTGGACAGACATTTTGGTTTGTTTCTCTTTTTTCCTCTTTGAATAAGAAAGTGAAACGATTTTGATTAATTATAAGTAATTAAACGTGGGTGTTAACCGATATCGTCAACTTTGTGTTATATGCGTCATTTTAGTGTGTCCCGAGTTCCCGTCAGACGATGAACATTCTTCAACAGGAGTTGCCTCATCCACCCAGGATCGTCCGTATTTTTTTCTCATTAATTTTTAAGGTGTCAGTCCCACAGAAAATGCACATTTATTAATCACTTGGTTATTAATTAACTGTAAACGGTGAGTGTAGAAACTATAGTCTATAGAAACTATAGAAAAGAAAAGTCTATAGAAACTACCAACACAGTTATCCGCTTTTGAGATCGTAGTCTCGCTTTAGTCACATCGGGGCTTTCTCTATGAGTAGAGGACGGCACCGTTACAGGAGTGACGAACTGTTCCTTATCTTTGTAGGAAGTCAGCAAAACTTATGGTTAGGTGAGGAGCTTCACCGGTGTGAGTTAATTTTCGTGGGACCGACCTCTTAATCTTGTCTTGTTGAATAAGAATGATATTTGGGGACTAGCATGGTTATGAATGTTAAGCATAGCTTTTACTTCCGGTTTTGGATGCTGAGTGCATTTTCCATGACGTGTAAGACAGAAAAAGCAGAAAGTTGTGTTGAGCGCAAGCAACGAAAAACTATGGGGATGTTCCCCTCACCCGCGAGTTACGAATTAAAAATGTGTTTAACAACCACATTGGTTATTGACTTCGTTGTTGATTCTTCACAATGACTGCAGATAACTTAACATTTCAGTCATGCATACGGTCAAGCCAAAGAAAGAGCCAAGGCCGACCGCTCCTCTTCCGAAAAGTAAGTTAACATATAACACTGATGTCGTGAAAAGTTCATAGTTTTCATTAACGATCTAGTTCGTTCATTCATTTATTAGTGTTTCACCAGAGAAATGAGCGTTTCATTCATTTAGACAAAATGATTTAAATAGTCGTGCATGGATGAAAAAATCGCATGACCTACCAAACCGTTGCACCCTAATAGCGATTGAAACTTCACAACCATTGAAGATAAAACTACAAGGGCACATAGAATGTCGTCAATAATAATGAATATTATAATAATGTCATCCTTGTTCTGCATTCTGCAGGTCGGCCTTCCCCTTATCTGAAAGGAATGCGGAGAAGTGCACCAAAGCGAAACATGTTATCCAATACGGAAGGAATTCGAAAAGATCGCACAAGCATCCTCTCGTGTAAGTATTTGTGGTTACTTCCTCTTTACCTCTCTTTACGTTGACCTCACCGAGTATGACTATAAGAGCTGTAGACAATAATGCAACTGAAATTCTCATTGAAAGTAATGATCACGAAAATTAAACGAATGAGATGAATTGACCTAAGTCGTTTTTATTTGACATTAATTTTAGCCTCCGGAGAAGCCATCAAGAGAGAGTGCGACTGAAAATTATTTTGCAGTTGTGAGTTAGGGTACCATATTGTTTCGTTTAATTTATCATATTCGTGTTCACCCACTAGACACACTACAATTGATACTAGTCGATCTCAGTTCCCAGTCAATTGCTTCTGATATTGTAAACCGTGAACATCACGTTCTGTATGTCATTGTTGCCTAATATTTTTGTAACTCGTGATATTTGTTCCGATCTTTTGTGTAAGAAAACCCTTTTCTGCAGCAGTCTGTTTAGTCTAATTGCTCACAACGATTTTGTCCACTGCATCATAATAGGATATTTTAATTTTATTTTCAGCGAATGGAAATAATTTTTAATAATAAGATTTTTTATGTTCGTTTTAGTCGTTATTATTATAATAATTGCATGCTTTCGAGAAGATTTCTAATAAACCACAAGGCTCACTAGCGTACAACAACGGGACTTGATATTAACTCTCCACTGTATTGCTGAAAAAAAACATTGGAGTTACAAAAGTACACAAAACACATAAATTGGTTCAAAGGCAATATCGAATAAAGAAACAACATAAAAAAACATACCTTGTCTTTCCATTGATGACCTCGCAATAAATGAAACTGATTGATGCTTTGAACTTATTATCGACTAGTCAGTCTGTAGTGTACCACAAACTCGATTGGCCATGCTTATTATGACGTTCCTGCTTTTCTACAAGTGATGATTTACTATTTTTTTGCACATATCATTAAAAATGAACGCTCAATGAGAATACGCAACTCGTTATTCACGTTAACTACTATATTAATGTGTGTGTTTTTAACTTTTAGTGTCATTTTGTGTGTTTGCACCTAGGATCTGTTTTATCACCAGCTACGCTGCCTCGTGGGTCCCGCACGGACGCCCTTCTTACTGTAGTTTGTCTACCAGCTGATTTCCTTGAACGAAAGCGCAGGGGCACAATTAGGGGCGCTAATAGGGGCGCTGGGCCCCTATTGTTATTAATGTTACTTTTCTATTGGCATTTTTATGTTTGCGTCATTAGTTTGTAAGCGTAATGAAATTGCGTCTATGTGGTTGTTATTTACAATTGTGTCATTATTTAATGAATGTGCGTAAGTTAACCAGTGCGGTTGGAAAGAGAGAATGTGGTGGCAGCTCTTTTTCTCACATCATCTGAATTTGTATTTTCCCAATATACAAGCAGCCAGTCTATTCGTTCATGAAAGATTTCCTGATTTATTCGCTGCCTAATTGTGTTTCTTATGCGATGTCCTTCCTATAAGAAACATCCAACATACACAAATATACAACATTGGTCATCACCCTTGAGGACATGAGCAGTATAAGACATGAGCAGATTTGCATATGTTAGATGACATTGTGGTAATTTGTGGTCTCTGCTCTTCATTATGTTTTAGCTCTAAGCAGTTTTTAGCTCCGCCCGATAACGTAATATTTAAAGGGATCGGCTGCCGGTGTATTCAATTACGTTGATTATTGCTCCGTTTTGTAATTGTTTACAGAATTTGGACCTGTGATTTGTGCTGATGAGCAATGTTGTGTATAGTCCTTTGTCCACGGAAAATTCCGCCGCATTTTTTGTTTCGTCTCTTTGGCAACATATGTGTTACTTTCTCTTGAATTGATTATACCGGTTTCAGGCCTTATTAACAGTGGTGAAATTAATTGTAAATTCAAACTGGATTAAACTTTTAGCTATCTAATTGGAAGAAATGAAGCGAGAAGTACAAGAAGCCCTTTTTTTGAAAAATTCATTTGTTTTCTCGGTTCCAGTTTTCTTGTGTCTTTCGCTTTTTTGGTTGCTTGATCTCTGTCTATAGGCCGTTTGTTTTTGCCCGCAATCCAGCCTGTCTAAATGTCACAACAAACTGGATATTGATGTCGTTCCCGTTTCACTTTTCGGGCACTGTTTCTTTACACATTCGGATTCCTGGTAATTTTGTTCGGCTTTTACCTGTGGGATCGTTTATTAACCGCAGGTAAATAAGTAAGTTCCGACACCTCATGTCGTTAAAAGGTGGCAATTTTTTACGCCTTTGAGAAGATTCTTGCAATTTTATCGCATTGTGGCATCGGTGCGCGCCAGGTACCTATTTTCAACGTATAGCATGCGTAACAGCGTATAACTTATTGACGTATGCTATTCTTTTTTGCAAGTTATGGCTTTTGAATTGACCGAATTGAATCCTGTGGCATAATGAAATGCAAAATTGGATGTTTTGAGGATTCTAGCGGCGACATACATTTATTTTTGCCGTTTGTTTGAATGTGAATGCAAACATGCACTAGATCTTCATTGGTCGACAAGGTTTATTTACTTTTTGTTCTGACCATGAGTTGAGTCTTTGCCATTCAATTTTCCGCCACCCGCACACTCTTTCTTTTTCGTGAACGAAGCAGTTAATTTATATGGCATTTTTTTTTTTTGGGGGGGGGGGGGGGGAGGTTCCACCAGATTAGAATGTTATCAACTTGTATGTATTTTGTATTAGTTGTATTAGTCTAATTGTTAGTGGTTAATATTCAAACTGTATTCTCTATTAATTGTTTGACCGTACAATGATCAATTTCTTAATAGTTCAGACCGGAGTGTTTCAAGTTTATCAATTCAAGGAAAATATATATCTTTCCTCTTATCTTTTCGTTTCAAACCGTTCAGTGTTTCAGTGGCTTGCTTAAATTGAAGATAAAAAATATGTTTCACTGAATTCTCCGCTATTAGTTATTGATTGTTTTATTCTTTTTTTTCTGATCTCAATTGGTTATTCATCGCACATCGTTTCAGTTTGAATTTAAAACTACATAAAATGGTTGATACAGGAGGCGACCCCAACCAGACATATAACCCAACGGTTTGTTTATTTTTTTAAACAATTTTTTTTATTGCCACCACAATATATGTCCTTTTTTGAAGTGTTTGCTCCTTTAGTACGTGCCTTACAGAACATTGCGAACCATTGTTATCAATGACCACATCCTAACGAAAAAGATTCAGATCGGCCTCCTCTATATCTTCAACCTTATTGTGGGCACTGGCGCACTCGCCCTCCCGAAAGCCTTTCAGACTGCGGGATATCTTTTGAGTATAGTGTTGCTCTGCATATCAGCATTAGTCAGGTGAATTGTGTTTATCAATAGCGTTTACAAATCTACTGCACTTTGTTGCACTCGAAAATGCAGGTGCTGCTTTACCAGTAATCCTGCTTTACACTCCAAAAGGCAGTTCCTGCTTTACCACTGGTATATTTGTTCTATTCATATGTTTTTTTTATTCATAATTACTTTAGTTACGTATCGGCCACATTCGTAATTGAGACGCTATCAGTGGCCAATGCTGTCCAGGCCAAGAGCAAGAAAAGTCAGGAGCAGGTTGCCGAGTATGATGGTTGGTTTCACGTAATTTCGCTTTCCTAAATTCGGGTTTCCACAAATTTGTTCATTTTTTCTCTGTTGGGCGTTCTATTGCGCATTGCATAATATTGCTGCAGTTCACACTTGGCGCTATGAGTTCCTTGTTTTGTCCGTTCATGAGTAAATTTTTAGACGTGGCTATTTCCGACGCGGGGCCTTCTTCGTTTGAGATTATCCAACGAATCGAAGTGGTAAGATGATTCTTTCGGTTGCTTCATTCTTAGGTTACTCTGCGTAGATATCGACTGAAACCTTGCTATAGGCATGGAATATTGCTTTACTTTTGTCCGGTTGTATAAAATAGACTCTTTTAGTCGTCGATGGCTAATATGTTCCTGAGTAGGGCTGAGATAATATTCTCTCATATCGCTCTGAACGTGTACTTATTTGGAGATCTCGCGATCTACTCGACAACAGTTCCCAAGAGTATGATGAATATGGTTTGGTGAGTTTCCTATATTTCTTTACTGAGCGGAAGCGGAACTTTTAATTTATACATTTTGCACCTGCGACTGCAGTTGGGAATCAGTTGGGAATACTTTTTCTTTCTTGTTATTTACCTCTCTTTATTTTCCTGCTCGAACAAAGTTAGTTTTGATGATAATATGTTGTCTACATTGATTAAGTATAACGTATGTTTCAGTCAATCAATTAACACTTCCACTGTTCTACAAACCGACCCTTGCAGACATGCATGGCCAGCAATGATAGACCGTATGGTGATGTACAGGTACGGATTTTTCGAATTCTTGTTTCTTCTTGTTTCTTTTAGATGCGATCTCAATGGCTTACATTTTCCCACTATTTTCAGGGTTTGCGTAATTCTCTTTATCATAATGTGCGCTCCGATGGTGATTATTGGAATTACAAAGACAAAATATTTGCAATTGGCAACGACGGTGAGCCGATGGACTGGTAGGTCCTCATGTTGTTTTTTGAGCTTTCGAATGTTTTTAACCTGCTTTTATTTATGAACTCAGCGTATCCTCATGCAATTTTTGTTCACTTCTATGGCGTTGCAATTTTAAAAATTCCTACGAAATCAATATTCATGAATTCCAGCTTTCATGTTGATGATTGCCCTTGCCACTTCTCAGCTGATTTCTGAAGGCGCTGCTGGGTCTCCAGCTCCTATTAATGTTCATGGATTTGGAAGTTTATTTGGAGTGACTGTTTATGCATTTATGTGCCATCATTCAATCCCGTCACTGGTCACACCAATGAGGTGAGGCTCATTTATGTACACATAGACTGTCTCCATGGGCTCAAGGTGTCCTGCCGACACCTCGAATATTCATAGTTTGTAGCAAAATATCCTTTCTAATATGATTCTTTTCAGTTCAAAGGTTGCTCTGTTTCCGAAAATGCTTGGAGTTTACTGCCTGGTTCTGGCATTCTATTTCGCACTGTCGATCACTGGAGCATTCGCATTCAGCCACGTGCAGGTAATACGCAACTTTTGAAGATAATCCAGAGTGTTTTTTGAAGTATGTTAATATACAAACTTTTCTTTTGCAATTACCAGCTTTTTTCATTCAGGATGTCTACACCTTGAATTTCTTCCATGATGACAACAACTCTGTGTTTTACTATGTTGTCGATCACTTCCTAATTCTGTTCCCCATATTTACCTTGACTACCAATTATCCAATCGTGGCCATTACACTTATCAATAACGTTAAGGTGCTTAAGGAATACGTGGTTCCTAGCAATGGGTAAGTTTAGCGTCTTACGGTTACAGTTACTAGTTTTCCTATATGATTTTATCCTATATACATTCCTCATGCACGAACATGATTTGTGGCTATAGAGTTCTGGTAATATGGTTTACGATTTAGTTTCAGAAGCAGTGAGGAAGAATCATTATTGGAAACATCTGAGGATGAGGAACCAAGACCGAGGTCACGGTCTGTACGTACTACCACACCGCAGGACCTGATCATTCCTGTGCTTGTTCTCGGGCTGCCCACAATCATATCGCTCCTCACAGATAATGTAAGTCCCGCAGCCGTTTCGCGTTTATTCTTTAATGTTTATGGGCGTGTAAAGTAGCGTTAGTTCACTTCCTGCATATGCTCTGCTGTTCAAGACTACTGATGAACAACTAGGCATTTACACTAGGCTACTAACAACAACCAATAAGTATGCTTATTTTTAGGTATTACTGCTCGCTTCAGTCACCGGTTCTTACCCAGGAGTGGGCGTACAATTCATAATCCCATGTCTCCTTGTGATGAGGGCTCGTCACTACGCCAAGACTGTTCTCAACTTCCCCGTCCCGAAGCGACATTCTTCTCCATTTATCAGCCAGATTTGGCCATTCGCCATCTTTGCATGGGCAGCTTTTGCCATTGTTATGGTAACAGTCAACATGCTGGGTGTAACATTCTAAAGAAGTAATTCATGTATCAGCACTGTCTTTATGAGTGTGAATCTCGCCTGGCTTTGTCTACAAAAAAGGGTGGTTGATTACCATTATTAGTGGAAAAACCATACCGTACGGTTGGAAAAACTGTGATGCATAGTTCCCCAATACCTTATGTTTTATTGATATGCGAGCAATTAGTCCGAGAATTTTGCGGGTTTCCTTTTTTTGCTGCTTGCTCCTACTAGAGGTATTTATTAAGTCTTATCTTTTACTGATGACATAACAAACTGCACATTTGTTACTGTTTTAAAGCTTAATTTCCTGTGATATATGACATGAATACATTTTTTTTATTCCGTGAGTGTCCCTGTTAAACGTCGTGATTTGCCTGTTGGTCTGATGTCCTTCTAGCAAGTTCAACTATATCAAATGAAGCGGGTCTCGGTAAACTTTTAGGCATTTATTCAGTCGGATTTTATTTACAATTTAATTCGATCCAAGGATTCCGCATACACACCCGGTGTCGTTTTTTTATGGTCACATTTTTTCTAGCCACTATTTTGCATTTTTATAAATGCTTTTAGGTTTCAAAATTGCATTATTTTCTTGTTGATGTTTAATCATTCATTCGCATTTCGTCTTACTTTTATTGCACAACAAGTGTTTTCTTCGCAATATTTTACAACTGGTTCAAGAACTCGATGAACGTTACCTGTGAATTGTTTTGCTTTATTCATTTCCCTGTGATTATGAAGATTTATTATTAAGGTTGGTATTGAAGATTTTAAAGTTCTGTGATTATAAAGATTTTTGTTTTGTGTTCCTCATAGATTTGGGATACAGTTTGTCCCATTCGTTCCCGCTCTCCAAATTGAGAGTTTCGCCGTAAGCGTTGGTTGCGAACGTATGTCAGAGAGTGGTTCACCTACTGCTCATTAGAGTATAGCAAGCCAAACTTATATCCGTCAAACTAGGAAACAAGAGAAGTAGAACTCAAAAGGTGCGTTTTACTCAAGTGCAATTAGTGCAATGAAGAACGAATTTACTAAATGATGCGACTTGGGACATTCAAAGGAAGGAACGCTATTCAATGTCTCGAGGGATGTACGATTGTCAATTTCTTTGATTTATTCGTTTGGTAAAAATTTCAGTCCGAGACGGAGACATTCTTTCTTAGCTCTGCGATTTACTTCATTAAGGTATTACATACATGGCACATTTGGAAATGTGCGAATCTACTTGAACACAAAAAATTAAACCGCATCGCAAATTTGCGTTATGCATGTATCGTTGCACCTGTTTACTTTCCTTTCAAGAATTTCCAATAGGCTTTTTTCAACTTCGCCCTCTGATTGCTGAACTGTTTTTGATATCCAAAGGATCCTCGTTCCTTTGAACTATCTGTTTGTGCTTAACATTTTGCGTGCCTGTCAACCTATCCCCAGGCATTTTCCGCACGTTTAAGCGTCTGACAGGTCTCCGGGTCTTAACCCGCCTCATCTTACAAAAGCAATAGTCAGTCGAGAAGGTAACATTCAGAGTCGAGACGAAAGACTAGTTGCGTAGTATCATTATTACATTGTTTCTTTTAAAATTTCCGTTTTGTCAGTCATATGTGATGTTGTGTTCAAGTAGAGCCCGTCCTATGGTTCCTTTGAAGATCTTGTGCTTATATGGCACTAATGAGAACGTTTCGCTCAATGGATCGGCATTCCGTGATTCCAGCGTGTTCTTTAGTCTTTAATTCGTTACAGATGAGGTTGCTCATACTGTTTTGGTTGTTACTTGTGCCCGCAGTACACGGTTATTTGTGGTTGCCATTTGTAAGTTTGATTTAATGTTTGTATTACATGCGACAAACACTGAAGGTCAATAACGGTATGTCTGATTAACATACTAAATACAGGCCAATTTTGGAACGATGTTTGGTGCGATCAAAGAAGCAACACTTGGAAGCAGCCAAGATGAAGGAGAGCATAATCCACTGGACTATTTCGCTCAAGGTATGAATTGAACAAGAATTGCATAACAAACTCATTGTTTGTAATTGCTGTTATCATCCAGACATATGCTTACTGTTCTTTTTTCGATTTCATTTCCATAGGTAATTCATAAATGGTATTTTTTCAGCTGGAAGGGAGCTCTTTCATAGCCTCTCAAAAATGTTCCTGGGAGATAATGAAGATGTAAAACCCCCCGAGGATTATGATATTCCTGAAATATTTAAAACATTTACTTCTCCGTCAGGTAACTTTTCATGGTAATCCAAGCAATAATTACATTCTGGTTATAGAGGGCACATGGGTCTTGTGTGTTAGGCGTTCTTTGGTGTGGGCGTTCCATGCACGTACATGTGGTATGCCGCGCAGTTTTGCCTAATATATATACAGCCATGAACGCTCCCTACTCGTTCACTTCGGTGAACATATACTAAAATTGGAACAATACAGAGAAGATTAGCATGGCCCCTGCGCAAGGATGACACGCAAATTCGTGAAGCGTTCCAAATTTTTTTATTTATTTTTTGTACAAAAAAGTGAGTATAAGTATGTTAACAAATTGCAAGCACATTACATATTGTCATCTATTAAATCACCATTAGTTCTGGCTTCTTACAGTTAGTTGAAAGGATAATACATGCGTAAGCGATTTATAAGCAGATTTTCGAGATTGACCGATTTTTTTCAAGAAACAACCACCGCAGTCAGCTCAACAGGCAGATATCCTTATGTCACGTATACATTTGGACCAGTAACGACGAAAGCTGTGAGTGTTAAATGTCTGTTCAACTTGTGAAAAATTAAAATCAAATTATTATTGCTCCTATAACCTTACTAGTTATTTTCAGGTAGAGCTTGCCCCAAAAACAATGTCCCCGCTATTTCGATTCACGTTTGCTCACACAACACCATACTATTTGTCTACAACCTACCTTCCTACTGCCACGAACCAGCCACGGGTAAATTAATGATAAATTTATTGCCACCCGTATTGAACTTGATTTTATGCCAATAATTACACATAAAATCGCGCCGCAAAATGATAGGCCCCGGGGAGATTCGAACTCCCGTCGCAGGATTCAGAGTCCTGAGTGCTAACCGCTACACCACGGGGCCACGCGTGAGTTAGTGAAAATCCTAAGGAGGAAGTGCGATTAATCTGGCGACTAAATGTGCGAGCTAATGCAAACTTTTCTTGTGAGCTGCGCAGGTAATTAATGTACCCACACAAGACGCAACTGTAATCTTTTATTCAATTTTCAGATTTGGACCAAGTCGATTAGCACGACTACACCAGCGACCACTGAATACAGCCAAGAATTTGAAGAACGTTCAACAATGCGGTACATAACACCCACCGCAATGTATGCGGCAATGCTTTATTTTGTTATTTTTATTTATTTCTGGCGGTTTAGACCCAGATTTTGTAATGATATATTTCATATTTCTATATTTCGAAATTATAAATATTTTCCTCATCTAAAAAAGATAAACGAATTTTTTTGTAGGACAACAAGGATGACAACAACAACGACGACGAGCACAACAACGACCACTACGACAACCACCACCACCACCACCACAACAACAACAACAACCACTACAACTACGACAACTACGACAACCACTTCTTCACCGACCACGATTATAACCACCACAATTCCAAGAGCATCCTGGACAACTCCGGTTGAATGGGCGACTTCAGACTTATACACAACTCTTACAACAATAAGTGCAGAAAAACCGACCATCATGTCAATCAGAGATAGAATGGGCATGACCAGACTACCAATAAGGAAGGTAACTTTGTTTACACATCACTTTCCATAATAATTTCATTTAAACCTTTTTACTTCTGTCTTTCTGGTTTGTTTGTCGTGAAAGCTCATAATTTCATTGATCCTCTTCATTGAATTTATGGGGTTAAAATTAATACCTGTAGAGAGTGTCGCATTTCGTTTTAGCCATTTGTTAAGGTAACACCGACTCCACAGACAAAACCTATCTACCCGATCACACCTAAAGACAAGGAGCCGAGTTCCTGCGAAGTTTGCAGTCAGTTTCGTTACTTTTAGCAGTAATCAAACGTAAGCGATCTTTGCGTCGAATACACATTTATTCCTTCAGAACCTGGACGTCCCTGTAAAGTGCGTCTTCGCAGTTTCGAGACATCTGATCCGATCTTCCAGTATGCTTACAGCCACTCGACTATGATCGACGATTCCATGCAAAATCTACTCAGAGTTAGTTCTCGGTTTGCTTATTTCTATTTTCGTTGGCGTAAGGCAGGCATCAACCTCTTCCTTGAACTAACACATTCTGCTGTTTACGATTTAATCGATTCAGGAAACTCAAATGCACTACTTCCCTCCGCCGTTTTCATGGAAGAACTCCGCATCTCCAGAAATAGTCCAACTTGCTCAAAATCTGATGACAATATTCAAACCATCTCGCTGCCTTGTGGCCGGAATCTTTACTGGGCTGTCTCTTATTGGTCTGTTTTCCACCCCTGTGTTGAGAATACAACTTACTGCTAGGTCTTGAGGTAACGAGGTAACAATTATTTTTGTCACCTTATATGTAGCCAGCTTTTGAGAAAAGAGCGCTTTAGGCATCGGAACATATGTGGATGCTCGTGGTATTGTGGTAGCCCTTGAGTACCCTGAGTTCGTCCAATATTGGGAAAAGATCGGAATGAAACACGCGCAGAAGGTAACGTTTCATCATTCATTTTACGATTATCAGCACCTGATTTGTCTACTTATTTTCCTGCATTCCCTTGTACGATGTGTCAATTGTATTCAGAAAACATGTTAAAAATGGATTTTCAGCTCAATCTAATGTCGCGTATCCAAGTGCGTTCTGCTGAAACAATTGACCGGTCACTACTGAAACTGGCCACAAACGAGCCAGGAACCTTTGACTTCATTTTTCTGGTGCGAATTATTTTAAAGTAAATACAAGCACAGCATTTTCATAGTGAAGGGCAACATATGTATGAAGATTTATAGTGAATAAGTTGTTTAACATTTATGATTGACTTCTATTTAGGACGACTACCGCAAGACAAACTACCTGGACGATTATGAACACTCCGTTCGATTGCTTAGGGCAGGAGGTCTTCTACTAATAAATGAGGTTCGTAAGGTTTAAAATGATGGCCCTAGAAGAGGCTTACCCTTTGGTTGACGTTCTTTTTTTGTATTGATTGTTAACCAATAAACCGTTATTAAACCGTTATTAACTCCGCAATGTTCACTTTTATCCAGAATATATAACTTATAGGCAGAAACATTCACTGAATGAAATCATTAGACAAAATAAACATTGCTTGAAATTGTTCCTTGATGCTGATTGTAATTAGTTGTTTGTTTATTGTAATTGATTTATTCTTAGGCACTAAATGGAGGAAATGTTCTCAGCGGACCTGAATTAATGAACGCTGACGGCCGAGCAGTACGTAATATGAACATACGAATAAAGCAAGACCCTCGAGTCCGAGCTTCGCTGCTTCCCTTCTCTGGAGGGACCTGGATCATTACAAAGAAATAACTGTAACAACAATGTTCATAATTTACAAAACAAATTAAGGTCATATTGTTTCAAGCATCACCCTACTCCTTTGAAGTCTTTCATTGTATTCCTATAGTCCATATCATGAAGAATTTTAAAAAAAAATAGGCCCCGGGGAGATTCGAACTCCCGTCGCAGGATTCAGAGTCCTGAGTGCTAACCGCTACACCACGGGGCCACTGAATTGCGCACTTTGTGCGCTCAATATTTGGCTTGTCAAATAATTCAATGTTCTGAAGGTTCTGCAGGCTCGTACTGCGGCACTTTTTGCATCACTACAGTGAACTAATCTATGTGCTATGTTGATTTACGAAACGTCAAATAGTTCACATTTCTCACTACGTAATTGGAATTTTTTATAGTTTAAATTGCATTTTTCGCTTCATATACTAAATTTTGCTCTTTATTACAAACTACCTGCTTTATGCATTTGCTTATTTTCAATGTCATGGACATTCGCCAGCGAACATGGTGATTATTTGTATGTAATAAACTATTTTGCTTATTCCGTTTGTTGCCATCTGTGTTCCAGAGATATTCAAAATAATGACTAAACATGGGAAAGATAGGCGACTACACAAGCAACACAAGTTCCATTCCTTTTCCATAACTTTCAACGCTAAAATTACGGGAGCTCCCTTACTCACCAATCACTAGATGTACTCTCTGTTATGTTGCTCCATTTATCGAAATGTGCCGCAACGCGAAGGTCACGCCAAGCGCATTTTGAAATCATTTCGAGTACACATGGATACTATCGACACATTGTCCCGGTGTTTAGGGCAGCATTTGGCGGAAATTTCGACAGCATCCTCTGCACTCTCTTACTGTTTTTTAGACCAAACAGTAGCACTTTTTGCTTTACTTATTGTTAGCGTGTTGTCGTTAAACTGAAAACACTGTGTTCAGCTCATTTTGTGGCACGTTCGGTTGTGCAAAACGCGCAAAACGTCACGCACTATGTAAATGGTTTGCGCACATCAACATTTTCAGTATTGCGTGTCCTCTCTTCAGTTTGGTTTTTTATTGATACTAGTTTGATGGCATTTACTGCTCGCATTCCGAGTAAAATATATTTTGGGTCTATTAGCTAGCTCTACCTTTACATGTCAAAATGTTCGCCTTTATGAAGCACACCTCAAACGTTGAAAAATAACTGAGTTCAAGAATATTTTTTCAGGAAACTATTCTGCATATACTTGTTTGATATACTGTATTATGAGCTATTATCCATTGTCTGTTTGTTTGTTTGTTCCGCTGTTTCTTCAGTTCCGTTCTTCTAGATATTCCTTTTTCAATCCGCGAATGAAAGTATTTAAATTTATAATCTACCTCCGTAAAATTTAGGTCGGGTGGGAGACCCATTCCAATGTATTCACAACGCGCTTTCGAATTGCGAAAAGGCAATATTTTTTATTTACATGTAGTCTAAAAGAATTCCCAATGCTAGTTACATTTTTTGTGTACTCTGGTAAATAAAACCTTTCCTAGGTAATAAGTTTCGAGAAAATAAACCTAATTTAATTATTTGTTCAGCTGGCCAGCAACAGGAGGAAGAAGATGAGTACGATCCATTTGAATCTTCTCATACGATATCGATTGATGACACTCTTCCGTACTATCAACCGTCGGCAGATGGTGCAGCCGACGACGAGTACCATCCGACGTTCCCAAAGCAAGAAGTCAACGAAGATGAGCCCGCTTCCACCAGGTAGCTTACACTAGTTGTACATGTCGGATGAGAAGTAAATGTCCCTTTTAATTGGCACAAACCTTTTTTTGCTTCTTTCATGAATATCCCCCAAAGTCAACAATTTCTTTCCAGTTATGCATATGCGCCTTCGCAATTGCTTCCCCGCGACCACAGTTTTGAAGAAGAGGGCAAACTGCCGTCGTCCAGGTTGGAAACAATAATGGCACTTTTGCGATATATTGTCCAAATTTTGTTTCTCTCTTGCACATATCATAACGTTCATCAAGCACATCACACTTTAATGCATTTTTTGTCAAAAGAAAATACCCAAAAGCTACTAAAAATAAAATTAAGCAAACATCAAATGTATTGCAATTAGAATAAAATATATAGGCTGAAATAACACCCACAGTTTCTATCTGCAAATTGGATTTGTTGTACATGCGAAACCACAATTGTATTGCATTTGCCCAGTTCCACTAATGCTGAAACACTAGAAAAATAGTTTCAGTAACTCCGACGCCGAACACTATGAGTACGATGTTGATGATGCGGCCTCCGACGGACATGACAGGGAATCACAGTATTCTGATGATGTAAAATTATTCTTTCTCTAGCATTCAAAGCCAACCGATTGAACCAGAGCAAAGATAGAAGAACAACCTTAATTGTGTTGGTGGACCCATGACTGGCCGTATTTTGAAATTGGTTGGGATCAGTGTTGCAATGGTGCTTGTGCCATGGGTAACGAATTTTTTTCAGTCAAATGACGACATTGTTGAACCAATGGACGCGTTAGAAGAGACGTTGGACGATGAACATGAGGATGATGAACCTCTTACACCGAATCTTTTGCTGAATAGTCAGATGAAGCATATTCCAAGAGAGGTGTTCTGTTGCCCACCGAAAAAGAAGTCAGTTTTGAATACTCGTGAATAGTCTCGGGATTTTTTTGTTTCTTTTTGCGTTGCACGTTGTTGTTACTTCAGCCTCTTGCGCGATAGCTGTTATTCATAATTTTAGTGATTATGAGGACGATTGCGTTGTGGCTTAAGTTTTTTATGGGAAACAACTCGTAGTAATTTTGGTATTTTCAGCGGCGGTCTTCTGTCAGTCAACATGAACGGAGTGGCTTCAGTTCTGGGAAAGTTGCGCGGGTCTGAATGCTCGGAAGAGGAAAAACAGAGAATAACTCTTGACTATTTCGGGAATGAAGTACATCCGCCCAGGGATCCATCTTCACTGCCACTCTGCAGGATCAGTAAGTAGTTTGAACGAGCGGTGTTTTGTTTCAGCGAATAGTGTGCACACAAATGAAAGCTAGTATAGCTGTTGTACATTTCGTAGTTCTGAAATAAACGTTCCATTCCGTCATTAACTATCGTTGTGCAATTCAGGTGAAGTCGTGCAGCGTGTTGCATTAGCCGGAGACAATCAGGAAGCATGTGATTTACCACCACCCCCGCCACATCCCACTGACGTAAATGCGGTATGCGTCTATTTGATTCATATCACCAGACAAAGTTGCTTGACCGAAGTTAGAGCACCAATAAAGGAAAACAAAACGTTTTGTTCTTTCTTTAGGTTCGCAAGCTGATCCGATCGAAGATGGTCAGGTGCAAGCGATGCAAGAATCGCTTCGTCGAAAAGAACATTTACGAAAGGCACTTGCGCGACCGGTGGGTTATGATTAATTATTAATTATCTCTGCTCTCCCACATGTTTCCATTTGCATTGATCTTGCTCGTCAAGGTCTTCCAGTTACAATCGTTCTCTAATATAAAGTCTTTCAGTCACCCAAAGGACTACGAGGAATACATTGCTGAACAAGAAGCTGAAATGGAACAGCAGCGCCAGGAGGTTTGAATAGAACATCATTATTGTGCTTGGGTTTTTACTTTTCATTTGTAGCGCAATATAACTATTTTTTAGGAACTGGAAGCTAATCGAATTGAAGAGCTTCAAACTGGAGGATTCATCCCGCCCGCCGAAGACATTAACTCGAGCAATTACGATGTCGTAGTTGATGGGTGAGTCTTACATCGTTCACTTCTGTATTCAACGGCCCACCATAAGTAGCACCGCAAATCTTTGTTGTTTGTGTTTGTGCAAGGTTGATCATTGACGTAACTGACGCTCATCTTTCATTAAATTCCATCTCATCTGGTTTCCCTTATTCGGTCCAGATGTAACTCCTGATAATATTATATTTCTTCTCCAGCATTCCGCTGCCTGGAGAGAACAATGGTGGCGTGGCTCCTCGTTTTGACTCCTTTGGAGCCATTAAGGCCGTACGCCGGCCTTATAAGAAAAAGGTAACATAGTCCTTATAAGTAAAGGGTAGTGTTCAATTAAATAAAACTAACTCTGCTCACTCTATTTCGGCTACTTGCTATCATTAAACTTTTACGTTTTTATGGCTTCCATTGTTAATTGGTATATTTCTTTAGGTGTCACCCCAGTGTCCTTTCTGCGACAAGCGATTCCGCAATGAGTACTCACTCAAGAAGCACATCCTGAAGAAACACGAGGAATGTGCTGAATTTGTCCAGTGCAACAAGTGTTTCAAGTGCTGCCCCGATAGTAGTGAACTCGCCGCTCATGAATGCGAACTAGTAAGTGATCTATTCTTCTCTTGTTCTGTCATTCTATGTCCATTGGTACTTTTAAGAATGGCTAGCTCACAAATAAAGTGCCTTTACGGTCGGAATAATGAGGGTTTAAATTCTACGCAAAAACAAAAACAACAAAAATGATATGCTTATGAGTACCTGCTCAAACGGAACTTCAATCAGTCCTTCTAGAAATAAGGTTAATTTACGACATTTTAGCATAATCTTTAAATTGACTCATAACCAACAAATTACAATCGCTTCTAGACGTATGTGTGCTTTGAATGCACTCCCGTGAGGAACCTCTGTACTGATCAACGTCTGTTGAATCACCGTCGAAAGTTCCACCGTGGAGCGAATTCGGGATTCAAGTGTAATCTTTGCAACTTGAAGTGAGTTTTATATTTCTTTCCAGTTATATGTCTTTCCATATTTATACTTTTACAGAAAACGGTCGTACTATCATACAATAAATAATTTAGATTCCTGACGCCCCGCAAACTGCGAAAACACAAAAAGATGTCTCACGTATTCACCAAGACGTATCAGTGTCACTTCTGCGATGAAATCTTCATCTCCGAAGTCTCGGTAAGTTCATAGATTTCAGTGAGCGTAAGTACTATTATGCATTATGCCTGCGAGGCTCTATCATCCTTTGTGAAGATAGATTTATCTTGTACTCGTACAGTGTTATTCATTACACTGCCTTAATGCCGTGTTTAGACTGTCGTTTGCAGTCACGGCTATGATCTGGATAATTCATTAATTACTGATTTTGTAAAAGACCCTTGCCAAAAATTAGGCTCACATAAGTAGCTGATCGTCTTGTCAGGGTATAGCCTGGGGAATATTTTCTCTTTATTTATTTCATTGAGTCCACTTGTTGTTGTAGTTGTTGTATAGAAGAAATCGAGTATAATCACGAGAATGCATATTACACACTTGAGTATATCTTACTTGCCGAAGTAGTCAACGTCTCACTAGTACATTATACTTGTCGTCACTTTCTTTATGACAAACTGTGTGTTAATTAATGTGCGAATTCAACCAGCGAAGTATTTGTCGTCCAATTGTTCAATCGCCAAGCGTTTCCTCTCAATATATCCTTACGTATGAACGGTTGTGCATAAGTAACACACGTAGCTTAACATATTAAACTGTATGCATATATCCTAGAATTTAACAAAGGTGCATTGTGGCAAAATACATTGTTTAAATAACATCACTATGCAGCAGGAAGAGCGAATTATCTTGCTGTGGAACCAAATTGAACGCGATTTTTTTGCTCCTTAAATCGTCTTAAAAGAGTAGCTATTTACCGCACTTTGCTCACCATCAGGCTCTCTTTACTGATTATCACTTGCCCTTTGTTTATTTTCGTTGTCTTTAGATACTATGTGAAAATGCTTGGAATCCCCGCTTATCCTGCTAAGCAAAGCTATAATTCCTTGTTTAGTCCGAACTCGGCTTGATCTTCTGTTATCCCTTTATTATAATGATGGACCCCCTTCTAATGCGTATGCCGTGCAGTTATTAGTGTCATCTAATCCCCGATGAGCCATCAAAAACTGTACTTTAATGGTATTATTTTATGGTACCCATAAAGTATTATGTGCGTTTTTATGGACGCGTAGGTGGTATAAGCCAAGGGATATAAGTCAATTACCTAGAAAATATATGGGTTTTTGCATTAGACCCATGCAAGGGTATGTATGTGTGTACTGTGAATGATTTGATACTTGGATTAATTTCCCGACAGCGTCATCCAGTCATAACATTTACTCGCGGGATAATCCGATCAGCCCCTTCTCTCATAAAAAAATAAGATGGCAAACTTCATCGAGTACAAATACATATCGGTCCTTACAGTTGGTCTTAATTGCCTAGGTTGATATGATCACATGCAAGCTTATCATCACACAGAATTGTGCAACGTTAAGGAGCTGGAAAAAATGTTTCCTTCTATAGTGGAACAAATAGTTTGAAGTGAATTGTATTTTAGGTAATGACACACGAGCGCATTCACACTGGTATTATCAAGTTTGAGTGTAAAATCTGTGACTTCAAGTGCAATCGTTTCATTCAAATGGAGGACCATATGAAATATGAGCATGGGTGAGAAGAACGTTTACTATCCTTTAGCTGGTGTTTTTTTTCTGTTGGGCATACGAATTAAGTATCATTTCAATTTGCCGATTTCCAGTTATATTTGCGGCATTTGCAAGGCAAAATTTGCTGAATTTGCCGACTTGAAGAATCATACGCTCACTGATCATGGAGGATATCTGACAACTGACTCCAGCACCGGTAGGCAAATCATTACGTGGTTATCAAATGACTATCTCTTTATTTTTTCGATGTTGGGCTTTGATTGGCAATATTCAGAATCTCCGTTTCTCAAAGAACTCAATGAATGAGTTTCCCCATTTTCAAAAATCAATGAGAAAACTAGCACATTTGGAGTGCGATATCTCGGTGAAAAGATGATGTACTCACCTTTTTGTTGCACCGTTGTTTCCCCTGTATACCGGCGACATACATGCGCCACTTGCGCTTAACACTACCATACGCCGTGTGACGCCTCTAAACCGCGTCATCCCAGAGCGCATATAAACCACGAGACGAAACGGAAACATAGTTGCTGGCATCGTGGAAAGCAATTCGTTCCATTGTTTTTGCTGTGTTTCCCACTTCGCTGTAGAGCGCTTTTTTATACCCGAAGTAGTTGCAGAGCGCGAAACATTTTTTTCAGTGAACTTTCGCTTCATAATATTTTCATTTCCTATTTCGTAAACAAAAATTTTCCGATTATTAAAGTGACCATTCTAGAAAAAACCACGTCACTTTCGCTAGTTAGGAAATTGAACACGGAAATTGCGCACTTCTTGCATGCATCAAGAGTTATCGTATTAATTAGTATAGGCATATTTGTTCTCTGTTCGTCCGTAAAAAGGTAATGAAAGGTAGTCAAGTTCTTATGTAGAGATGAAATGCGAAACTTCCCCGTTATAACAGTAAATTATGAGGCTGAAGGGACCTGTGCTTTAAGAGCAAACAACTTACGAATATCACCATATGCCATATACCATACATATCAGCCAAATTATCGCATTCCAGCTGATGCGAGGGCATGTAACATGTATTTAAAATACTCGTTCTCATTTGAGCTATACAGCTAAAGTTTGATTAAAATAACATTCATGCGCTGGCCATGTGGAATCGCCTAGTGTTTTCTTCATCTTTATTGTTACGCGGTGTTAACATAGTGCGCTGGCAAGGGTATATTTTAGCAGTTGTTTTCAGCTAAAGAATTTCTAGCGTACAGTTATTGCGGAAAGTCAGTTAGATGTTCTTGAGTTTCGTTTCATACTCTATAGAAACATGTTTCAGGTTACATCGAGTCTCCACGCGTTTGGCTGATGTTCAAGGGAGAGTAAATCACCCATTGTTTAACTAAATGTGTTGTTTTAAGTACGGTTTTAGTTGACTTTTTATTTGGACGTTCATTTTTTATTATATTGACAGAAATCGTTATCGTTTTCTATAGATATCCTCTACACAGTACGATTGGTAAATAATTTCGATACTCAGTTAGAATAGTTAAGTGCCTAGAGTTGTTTTCCTTTTCATGTTTCATGCACATCGTTTGCTAGTAATTATATGATGTGTAACTGTTTGTGTCATTCCCTTTTATAATTTTTTGTTGTGTTTGTTACCTGTCAAGGTTTGTTTATGAAGCTTGCTAATATTGTAGCGGCTAACAGTACACATATTCGTATTGATTGCGCTTATTTTTTTTCTCGTTCGCTTTATTCGCAAGATTTATTTGTCTGATTCTGAATAGATTATATTTTTTGTCCACGTGCACAATAGTTTTTTTTTCATTTGTTTTCAGCTTGAAATACGCTTTTTATTTGTTCGTGTTTTACCTGTCATTATTGTGTTACTTTGTCGGTTTGAAATATAAATGTTGAAAAAACTATGTTGTCTACGAAGCGGTTGACGTGGCCCAAGAAACATTTGTTTCTTTATCTTTGACAACGGACTTTCATTTCTACTGTTCTTCACATATTAATTGCGCGAAAATAGCAGAATCAGTTTACGGGTCTTTGAGTAAAATGCTACGGGTTTCTCTGTTATTCATTGTTGTTTTCGTTATAAAATAAACATTTTGGCTTTTTGTTCGATCCGTGCTTTGCTTGAAAACAGCATTGCCAATTTTTAATTGTAGTTTTTTTGTCGGTTAATGTTTTTATTACTCGTATCGGTTTTGCGCGAGGGTATTTCATTCTGACTTTGTCTTATTTTTCAGGTTCAGACCTGTTTTGCATTCGGAGGCGTCTGGCTCATACACGTTCGACTTTTAAATAAACATATTTTTTGCTTTTTATTCCAACTTACTCACTTTGCGGATGTTTGCAGCATACATATATGTATATCTCAAGTACAGTGTGAAACGTATACGAAGTGCATTATCATTCTTTCATTTCCTACAAGTCTATACCGAAATTTTTGATAAGAATCCGTTTAGGAACGAAGTTTTCCATAAGAGGTCTCTCAGATTGGGAGTTCTTTCTAAAAAGCACTCTGTGAACGCTAACGGGCCAGCGTTGCGTGTCTGCGTCACGATCTGTCCTGCGCCTGCCCCCTCTCTCTCCGCTAAGCCGGCGGCCTGCCGATTGTATGTTAGTCGGAGTGAGAGTCGATCACCGTCGGCATGGAAGGTCCATCTTGGGCGGTCGACCCAATCCTTCAGGCTCGAACCTCCGAGCCTTTAGGCCTTCAGGCTCGTTTTCCTGAACCTATTTGCCTACAAGCCACCCCGAATGCTCATCAGTGGTCTATTGAATCCAGGAGGCTGGATCAGGTATGCGAATTCGAACATCACTTAATGGACATTTACTGTTTTAATGGATAAGGGCTCTATTAAAGGCAAAATCGTATTCGTAAGTTGCATATTGGCTTAGGTAACAGCGCTATGCGGGCAATAATATTTTGCATATGTATCCGTGGCATATCACCATCATAACTTCCTCTCTAAAATCTACTTGGTGATGTCAGTGTAGAAAAACTTGTACATGCTCTTACACTTATGGCAACTTCTCATTTTTGCATATAATCAGTTTTCTCAAAAAGCTCTCATCCTGAGGTTTTTCTCTGATATTTTCTGCTGCTTTAGGTCGGCAATTATGTTGTTTTAAAAGAAGTCGGTCGTGGGAACTTTGCTACCGTTCGAATGGCCAAACATGATATTGCTAGGACAAAGGTGATTCTGTTCTTTGAATTTGAATTTTCTATTCGTTTCAGCTTGCGTGAGACTTGCGACGAAAAGAATGCGATTGTTTCTTTCTTCTAAGCGTTCCCATTTAGGTTGCTTTAAAAGTCGTCGATCGAACGAAAGTTGGCGAGGAAAATTTGCACAAAATCGAAAGAGAAATCGAAATTTTGAAAGCTTTGGAGCATCCGAATATAGTCAAATTATACGAGGTAGGTCTTTAGGGAAGGAACACTTTTTTATTTCTTGTTGTTTCTTGCTGTTTTTATTTATTTTAGTTACGTAAGAAAACTTTTTTATTTCTTGCGTAGCGAGAAAAAAAAACATTTTCAGATTCTACGATCGGAACGATACATCTATATTGTAACCGAGTACTGCTCTGGTGGTGAATTATTCGGTGGGTGATTATATTTGTAGTTGTATTCTTTCAATTGTTTTTCACTTTATCCTATCTCGGATACTTTTGTGCTTTTGTGGTTCTGTTGTGAATAGTGATCCTATATTTAATGTCTTTTAATTGCGCATTGTATTACTTGTGTAGGGATTTTTTTGCGTCAGTTTACTTTCAGTGTTGCTGGCCTGCACATGTTTTGTACAATTGCATGTGCTTGCCTGTTTATATTCATTTTCTTTTATAAACTCTCACCAAAGATATAAATTTTTCTTTTTTTATTATTATTTTTAAATTTTATTTCCGTATTCCACATTGCTTTTTGGAGCAATAGCATTAATATGTATCATTCTTTTTGTCTATACTTTATTCACATGTATTGTTATTCTCAGTGTTCTGTTCACAACTTCTCTCTCCTTGTCCCTCTCTCTGTGCCCTTTGAGTATGCGGCTGGATTATTTCCTGTAAATTTCCAGTATTTTACTGCATTAATCAATAGACCACAACCTGCGTGAGCACATTCCTGCGTTTCCATATTTGTCTGTGAAACGCGTGTTTACCATGAAACAAACTTGAAAATTCCATTTGACCATGAGTATAGCGGTTTGGCTAGTGTTTCAGTTATAGTTTGGCAAACATATCAGTAGCATATTGAGCTGTCGAAATGCATTTTCGAGCGCAACCCCGTTGATCGGCTCCTATAATTTCTCTCTTATATTGATCATGGTACGTGATACAATAATTAATCTTGGTTCTTTTTCAACCCCCCCCCCCCGGTGTGTCACCCGCCGCTCAAAATTTCCGCCAGCGCACCTGAGTTTTCCTTTTTTAGTGTTTATGGCGCCGCGCGAAGGTTGGAGCTCTCACAGAAGACATACTTTCTGGGAGCCTAAGAACCCGGGGAACTTTAAACACGGCTATTTTTACAATAGTCAATCACGTGACTGATAATACACAAGAAATCGGCAGTTACTTGCGAAGTAGTAAATAATCTTAATACTAAAACGTTGTTTTGGGATTTTTGTACATATAAAGCATTAGTTCAAAAATTTCGTCAGTATGTAAAATGGTCTGTTGTGCACGATCTACTTACTCCCTTTCGTGATTTGCACTAGCGGTCTTCAGATATATACAACATTACCCACCTATTTTCTAAATACCAGAAAACAGGATTTCCCCCCTAGAGAAAATGTATTTCGAAAGTTTCTGCATTTTTTTGCGCTCGAAATTAATCAGCTGTCCTTTTACCTTCGGTTTCTACGGGAACCTTATTTTGGTGCTGTGTTTAAGAACGTGCTTTCTAACTGCAAACAGAGAATCCCATGGTCTCAGGGGAAATGTTTTTTTTTGCTTATTGTGCAACACAAGATTAATTAAAAATGTAAACTTTATTGTGTCTTGCGCTAATCGTGCCTTTTTTGACAACTGGAAAACGCAAACTCTGATTTTATGAATTATTGCATCATTTGTTCTAATTGGTTTTGTCTTTGATAGTTGTCGGTTCAGTGTGTACGATTTGATGAGCTTGATCGAACGGTTTCATTTCCGCGCTCCGACAGATAGTGTTCTAAAAATAGCACTAGTGAATCCCTCCGGAACTGTGAAAAGCATCCTTTTGAAGCAGGGGAAACGATAAGACATAAGACACATGCGCAAGGCCTAAGGCTTTGAAACAAAGTGCACATCAAAATGTGATCTGAAAGGGGGGGGTCCACTAAAATATTGTCGGGATGTTGCTTCTTTCAAATGGTCGTCCGTAAAACACCTTGTATAGCGCCGTGTTGTTTTCCAATGTAAAGAGACGATGTCCTCTTCCTTGTTTAGTCATGATGTCATTTGCTCAAATAACTATTAGATCTTTTTTTGCCTCGTTTTTCCATTAATCTAATTTTCCAATGCTCTCATCGGTATATTTATCACATTGTGTTTGCGCGGCAAAAAACCCCCCGCCATAAGCATGTTGCCACATTAGCCTGTGCGTGCGTCTGTTTCTATTTTGAGAGTGATTGTTTACGTTTTAGCGGACATTTGAACCTTATACATTGGCAATAATCGCATTGCACGGTCGTCGAGCAAGTTCGTTTGTTTACGATGGCGTTTTAATGGAGTACAGCTTGCAAGTAGCACTGAAATAATGCAAATCTGTTTTTTTTTTATGTACGCCTCACACTAACACAAACATGGAATCCAGCCCACTAGTTTTCTGTTTGCCTCTCATATGTAATTGAATATGGGGGGGGGGGGGCTTAGTGATGACAGGCCTCCCCGGGGGAACGGCATTCAACTGGGCAATGAGCACTCAGTGGTCTCCGCCCGGCATGGCTGCCCGGCTGCATAGGCCCCCCAATTAGGGTTAGGGAAGAAAGGAAACACGGGGAAAGTCAGTTGCCGAAGCGTTTTCCTGAACTGTTGTATTACATTGCAACTAATGATAACAGTGATAATCGAGTTGAGACATTGCACAATTATAATTAAAAAAAAAGAAACGTTTGTGAAACAATGTAGTAGGGATGAATAAACGCTGATAACTAGTCAAAAACTAGCATAACAAACATGAACTTCTATATATTAAGTGTTTATTTGAACGAGAATATATCTAGTAGATAAACTAGATTGAGTTGCCGATCGAAATTGCCTCACTACGTTCGGTTTCTTCTGCGAATATCTGTTATCGTTAAAGCACATAATGCTTTCATCATTTTTTTGGAAACCATTTACTACTAACTTCATCGTCCAGTAATATTTATAAGTGGGATCGCATATGGAAAGTTGAATGATTCAAGAAATGGTGGCATCTTTTCCACCATTTTGATTTTTTTTTCTCTGGATGGTCTTTGAACCCTATTTCCTCTCGGAACACATAATCATTTGGTCATTTATCTTTATCTTTTTAATGTCTGCAGTAGATAACATAATATTCCTTATCACCTGTTCTTTGCTAGGGGGAACAAAAGCTTAGGGCTGGTTTTTTATTAGGGACATACGTAGTGTAATCGTGCAACAACGCTCAAAATGGTTTTGCTTTTTAATCGCCCTGAAAGTATTTCCACAGGTGTATTTCTCGTTTTCCAGGAGATGTTGTATTTTGTTTTTCTTTTGTTTTAAATAAAAACCGTCGACGGTCAAGAATTCGTTTTATATATCATTGTGTTGACTTGATGTTGCTGCGATTGCTTTCAGGGAGACTAAAAAGAGCAGAACCGTTTCTTAGCGTGAAACTTGGAAGCAGTGATAGGACCTAATAAAACTGGGGCGTACTGGTATGCTAGCAATAATAAGCCATTCATTCTAGCGTCTTCACTTTTGTATTGATATTTTACAACGTGATCTTACGTAGTTCTCGAAAACAACAAGAAACCATCCTTTCACATATTTTTGCAATCGTGTGCAACAACTGTTACAGAACATTTCCTAATCATTGTATTTTTGTCATTTTCTGACGGAATATTCGTTAATACTTAGAAGTTACAGTTGAGAAGTTGGGTAAAAAAATGAGAAAAATATTACAAAAGCTTTAAAAGGTAAAAAGTATGATTTTGTTGATGGAATTATATGTTTTTTCCAAACTCCTCTGAAAATTTGCTGGTGGAGTAATATCCTTGTGGCATTACGCTTTGTTGTTATAGTTGCTATCGGAAGCACTTTTTTTGGAGGATCATGGTGCAAATCCTCGATGCCGTTTCTGGCCTCGTCGTTATTATTCTAATTAGCTGTGCTCTTTCTCGTAGGCGATCTTAGTTGCATTCCTTTCCCAAATAATTCGTTTAATTTATATGTATACGGGGGTGTAGTTGAAAAAAACAATGCTTTTATTCGAGAAGAGCGAAAACAATTTGATATAATACGTTATTAATGGGAAACACAGAAACATCGGACTTCACTATTCACGATTACGCAGTTACCAGGAATTAAAGAGCAACAATAATCCAAAGCTACTAGCGCAAAAATAGAAAACAATTTTTTGCCACCTGCGTCATTCTGGGTGCATCTCATATTATGGATGCTCATGGATATTATCTAAAACTGGGATTTTCGTGTAATGAAAGCGCATCGTGGACAACTGAGTTCTTATGAAGCTTGTTGTTTCTATTTTTTTTTATTTATAGTTTCAAGTCCACATATTGGGGTTGCAGATAGAGAGCAAATAAAACAGTGCTCCTTATAGTTGTGCTCATGATCAGCTTAGCTGTCGGCTCCATTTTCGCTTGCCTATTAAATTGAAACCTTTGCGTTTTTTATGTGAAATGTATCCCTAATTAACGCTATGAAAGGGCTTTGCCCCTGTCCCTATGATGGGTGTACAAATGGGATAATTATTCACCATATGCCCCATTCACAATTTTATTTGCATCTTTTCGCGCACAACATGTGTAAACACGTTGTGAAGTACAGTTTTTCTGCGCTTGCAGCTTGATCTGCCTGTTTGTGTACAATAAGGGAACGTTGTGAATACTTATAATATAGAGCCATATTGCATACATTGATGGGTGTCTCATTAAATTGTGTTTTCTCGTGTGCGCTCCAGGTATTTTTTTCAAACATACTCTGCGCGAAGGAGAAAGAACCTTATTGGTCTTAATATATTTTCGTATACTTTAGAAGTTCTGTACGAAAAAGGGCGGATAACAGAAGCGGAAGCCCGGAAGTGGTTCCTGCAAACGGCTGCTGCAGTTCAGTACTGTCATGAACGCGTAAGTTCATTAACCACGAATTTTTGTGATTTCAGGAAATCCTTGCAATTCATTTCAAAAAATCAGTTTATACAGAGTATGTGCTTCAACTCACAGGGAAAACGTATCGCCATGGTCGGGATTGCCAGTCTGGAGAGATAGTCTTAATTGCTTGCATTTTTGCCGCTTCAGGGTGTTGTACATCGGGACCTCAAAGCAGAGAACGTCCTCCTCGACAAGGATAACAATGTAAAAATTATTGGTGAGTAGGCAAATTCCCCCAAAATAGAATTATTCTTCTTCGTGTGCTTTTCTAAAAACAAAGTTGTTGTGTTTTATCAGATATGAAAAGGTCATATAGTATTTTCTTTTAGATTTCGGATTTTCAAATTATCAACGGCCTGGCGAGTTGTTAAACACGTGGTGTGGCTCCCCACCATACGCCGCGCCAGAATTATTACTGGGAAAAGATTACGACGGCACAAAGGTTATTTTTGTAAAATTATATTTTTCTAGTTATTGTCACCTTTTTTAAGTATATAATTCGTATCCAAACACGCAGTTGGTAATTCTACTTCGAAGTATAGTGGGTAGCTCAGCAACCAACTATTTATTTAAAGCTTAGATTCTGTAAGTTGCTTGGCTGTAATTCTATATGATAACATTGCTCTTGCAAATCAATACACATACACCACTACTATATCGGTGATTTTGCCGAATGGTAATTCTTTGTCTATTTCAGGCCGATATTTGGAGTCTCGGTGTTCTACTGTACATTCTTGTCACTGGAGGTTTCCCATTTCCTGGGGATTCGATCGATAAATTGAAGCGAGCTGTGCTCACGGGTCAAGTCAAAATCCCCTACTATGTGTCAGTAGGTGAGTGTGCTTTTTAACTGTTTCCTGAAAAATTACTCGCACACAGTACAATCCCCCCCCCCAAAAAAAATGGCCCCTGACATGTTTTTGCCCTATATTTCTCCATTTTTATTCATTACCTTTTTTGGGGCACAATTGGGATTAACAGGTTGACTTCGCAAATGTCAAACAAGTGTTTTTTTCATCTGCGCTCTTGGAATCGCGTAATCTCATTAGAGGAACAAAGGAATTAGAAGAATCATAAAAATGAGCTGTGCATTGTTCGTAGTTCTTTGAAAATTGAGGAGCTTACATCGCTGTACCACGAGAAAGGAACAATTTAGACGATGAACGGGTTTTCTATTTTGTAGCTACTTCCAATAGATGTTATATATACCTAAATGTCTGGGCTTATCATGTATCATTCCAGAATGTTCGGATCTTCTGCGGAAAATGCTCGTGTTGAACGCTTCAAAACGGTTGACTATACAAGGAGTCATGCAACATAGGCACGTTTTAACTGATGTGTTTTTTATAAGTGTACCTTACCTTCTTGTGCAGAGTTTGTGCCAAATTAAAGTCTGAATTGTTCATAAAGTTAATTAGGCGGAACGAGATTTGACGTTTCTTAAATATACATAATAGTACAGGTGGACGACGATACCTGTGCAAGAACCGCGATCGGCGAGTGCAGCCGCGGCTTATGGAGATCAATTGTTGAATACTCGAATAAAGGAGAAGAGAAAGATGGATCCAACTGTTATGGTTTTCCTACAACAACATTCCAAATGGTCTGAAGAGCAAATTGTCGAGGTGAGTGAATGACAGTCTACTAATTTAAAGTTATTCTCAATATTAGGTCGATGCGTCGCATTAAAACCTTTGTTAAAGGGATGCTTATTGAGTCCGCTATTTAGGAAGTTTCCAAAAGAAACTACGATGGTCCAATATTTGCTGCATACGAACTTCTTTGCGATAAAGTTGCCAGGCAAGCAGAACACGATGTAACGGATCATGCACGACGAGGATCCCGTGGCAGTATTTTGTCTGGTCAGTTGTTTTGTTGTTTCTCTCACTTAGTTTTTTTGTTATTCCTTTCCGTTTGAGCCTTTAGTTAGTTAGTTAGTTAGTTCAACATCAATTATTCAAAGAAATTTTTTATGTTCATCCACGCTTTAGGGAAAGCCAACGTCGAGCCGGAGCCTGCAGCGCCAATTATATCAGCGCACCATTTGGCACAACTGAATCTGTCTACAAGTGCCGAATATGTAGGCAGTTATTTCTAATTAGTAATTAGTTCTGATTAATGTTTCCACAGCACATATATGTTACTAATAAACATTAGCACTTCGTTTTTGGTCAAGTCATACCTGTTAATAGCGCATTGACCTGAATATTATTAAATGTTTATGTTAGAAAGGTGATGAGCTAAAGTGCCACCTGTTCTAACATGACTCTCCCTTTCCGCCATTGCACACGAGCGAGTTTAGGGCTGTTGGATGGCTATATTCAATTGTGTGAAATTTTTTAGGACTCGGACGACTCTTCAGCATCTGATATGTGTGACGATTCGCCTTGTTCATCTTCAAGAAAAAAGGTAGGTCAGAATTTAACCTTTCGTAATTTGTGGCTCAGACGATAGAGACATTGCAACATATTTTAGGAGACCCGGCATCGTATCGGAGAGGCCATGCCGTCGTATAACGCCCGTGAACACAGACGTCATACATTATGTGCAACGGAGCCACTTCTGCCACCCGGACTTTCTCAACTTGGAGGAGGTGTGCACTTCTATCACTGTAATTTTTCTTTTTGTAAAATATGCGGCGAGAACGAGCTTCAGACATGCATGTTGGCAAAGTCGAAACATAAGATAGAAACGAAAATACTGACCATTTTGGGTGGCACTCACGCTATAGCAGTAAAGCCAGGGTTCTTCGTCTGGCCTTGTCTCGTTGATCTGAGAAACAATTTAGATTGATTTTATCATGGTTTCCTTGCAGCACCTCCTTTGAACTCGGCGGCTGCTGCTCATCTGCACCATACACAAGCACTGAATGCAGCTTTAGGACATCCAAATCCCCTATTGTCGGCCTTTCATGGAATATTGCCAGGACTATCGCCGTTACCGATCAGTGACATGCCAATGCTACATATTCCAAATTGTGAGTTTGTCTTGGACAACACTACTTGTGTCTATGGTTAGGTCGGGTGATGCTTTTAACGTTCATTAAACATTAGTATTGAGTTGAATATATTTTATGGCTTTTGTCAGTTTGATAAAATAAAATTGTTTAGTCAATTTCTAATTGCGCGTTTTAGTGGGTGAACGACGGGCGTCTGCTTCGGAAGCGCTGTTTGCTGCGCATCTGATGAGCTCGGTTAATAATGACGCGGCAACAAATTTGGCTACTGTTGCATCTGGAAGCGGGGCTCAGCTCACAATAGAGGAAGAAGGAATGCGGTAAGCGTAACACTTATGCCGAAAAGCAGTGCACTATCTTTACTGGGAGATTAGTGCTCACTACCAGTAATAGCGGTTCTTGAAGTAAATCACAACTTGTCTTACTGTTTTTGTACTTGTCTGCATTTTCAGCTACCTAAGTCAGCATGGATCAACCAAGAGGAACACCGTGCATGGGTTGACGACACCGTTTATACCCTCTGCAACGGTTCCGAACACTGCCAGACATTTGAGGTTGTCTCTCCATTTTATATATTTCATATTTCTTTTTGCTTATAAACTCCTCTTCGTTTCGTAGAACTAAGAGAAGAAACGCAACGTTACTTTTACGGTCTTTACTAACTTAACCTTTCGTTTTAGAAGTCCGTATCAGAAAACTGCTAATGGAGAACGACGTAGTAGTTGGGCATCTCCTTCTGTCACCGCTCAACAACAAGCGCAACTTGAAAAGCTCTACCGACAGTCTATTGGAGCGTGCGGTCAGTTTTCTGTACCAATATAGAACGTTGCTTTTGTGCTGGGTAGAAAACTGTCCGTTTCCAAATGATTTCATTCATTGAATGGATTAATTACCTCTTATATTCAGAGCTCATTCAATTGAAACAATTGCAAAAGGAATTCCAACAATTGGGACAGATGACTGGAGGATGCTCGCCCTCGTAAGTTTTATTCATTTTGGCCAGTAATTGCATTCTAATATAAAAGTTCTCCCTTGGCGCTGCTAGCTTTGAAAGCGTTTACTGCTCCTTGTATTGGAATGTGATTTTATCTGAAGCATCTATCTGTATCTGAAGTTCTTACCTCGAATGGTCAAGTGAACGTAATGCGCAACATTGTTGTTCCCACAATGTGAACAATATATGGTTTACGGGAAATATGGCAGATTTATATTCTGATGGTTTTTATCATCTGATGTGTAAATTTTAGGCGGTCACCTTCTCAGCAAATGGACACTTCCTCTCTTTCGCTGAAATGCACACCCCGGATATCGATTACCGATGAAAACAACCGATCGCTTCAACCGCCTGGATGCTCGTCGGCGACGTTTGACCCCGTGACCATGTTTGATCACAAGGTATTTTTAGTGTATAGTGTTATGTATTTTCAAACACCACGTTAGTAGTGGAGGAATTGGCCCAACTATTCTGTGGGTTTTTTTTTCGTATTGCAAAGGAAAAAATCGCTTGGCAATGTATATGATGTGAATCAATAAGACTGTGCGATGAATCACTTGTTGACTTTTGAGGTGACTGAAGTTCTGTTCCGTGAACAGCGTCCTGCCACAGTGATTGGGTTTTCATCGACTAGTGGTGCGTCAACACCGGAACATCCCTATGCGCGGCCGGAAAGCAGAGGAAAAACAATCATTTGCGCTGCCGAACCAATCGAGGTATTTTATTGTCATTAGATTTCACGTTTCCAGAGAGGATATGGGTCTTTTTGGATAATTTCGAGCAAAACGCATCCGCGGCGAGAAAAACGCATCCGGTTACCCTAACACCTTTTACATTGTGTTTTTGAGGATAACGCTTGCTCCCCGCCACCCGCCTAGTGCATCCAATTTGGATCCATTGAACACCATATACATTTTTTATGTTGTGTGAAATTGCTGAAGTGCCTAGTAATAAATTAATATAAGCCTAGTTTTTAGGTGATCCACGAGGCAAAAGTGTTCTGTGATGCGAAGCAAATCCCTTACGAAGAAGCCTACGGGACCGATGAAAAAGGTGCAGTTTTCAGCTATTCCAAAATTTTTTTATGAAGTGCGTATGGTCTTGAAGTTTTTCGTGCGCAATGATTGATTGATGATTGCTTATTATTCAGTGTGGTTTGAGGCTTTTCTAGTTCCGTAACTGAATTTATCGACTTTGTTGTTTAGTCGGATCCGTTTTAATTGCAACTGGTGTTGCCCGCCTGCATATCAAACCAGCGGGTGACCGGACCCAAGTGGAAATCCAACTGATACAGGTACTCTTGGTTCTTAATGTGTTGAGTTCACGTTTTATCTTTATATTGAAATCCTCGCCTTGTGCAAATAGTGAAGAAAACTAAACACACAGAGTTCATGAATTTTGATAAATGTAGGGCCAAGAAAATCAAATCGACCCCAAATTTTATTTATTTTTATTTTGTTTGTTCAGGATTCCGCGGAACCGCTAGCAGAGGAGCTCGTCCTCCAATTAATGTCTATGGACAATCGATAATTTGTTCTGCAACGAAGTAATCGGTTGAGAAATCGACCTACTTATACTGCAAACTTCGTGTCCCTCTGTCCCCGAGGCTTTCCCATTGTCTAATTTATTCCCATGTAGTTTTTGTTCTCCATTTATACTCAAAAATGTTATTTGCGCGCGAGGAATTATTGTTTCTTTCAATGGCATTAGATACTAATTTGGGGCCTATTCTCTTTTCATTTTTCTATTCATTTAGTCCAATTATCTCTTGAAAAAGAAAACAGTATCTATATATGAAAGCAGAGTCACAATTGTCATTTGATTATTGCTCGGGTCTTTCGTCTTATGTCCCTCTTTGTAGCATTTTAGAAAAAGAAGTAGGTTTACAGTGCATGTTATCTGGCCTGAAATTCACTTTGTTGCACGTTCATTATACTTATGGGAATCAAGCTATAAATTCAGGCAGCACACGCCTTTGTTCGAAAATTGAACATTGCAACAATTTGCTTCCTAACTTATATGTATTGTTATTTCCCTTTAATCAATGAAATTAACGTTTCTCGCGTTGGATTTTTTTCCCATCGACCTTTTGTGACAGTATTTCATTTATACAAATTGGTTCTATTTTTTTTTGCTGCACACATTTAAGATGTCTTAGTCTAAGGCAAGTAGTACATTAGTGTTTTTTTTTCGTTTTTCACAAAATGCTGATTGCACAAATGCTCAATGTCTAGGATTCTTGTTTTCGTTATTATTCACATTGAACAATTTCCTTTTTCTTTCTCACTTTCTTTCTTTTGTTTTTGTTTAGATCTTCTCTTTGGTTCGCTCTTCACAGTGTACTTCCATTGGAGTACGTTATCCACAAGTCCATATATGGTTTTGGGCAAGGCAATACGTATATTCAAGCGATCAACGATGCCACCGAGATCCTGCCCAAAATATCCTCAAAACTATATATGACTTTCTAGTTTTACTTATGTCAGTTTGTTTCATCGGCTGGTTTGGGTTTGAATCTCTGTCCTCTAAACTAGAAGTTGCGAACTTCAAATATTCAAACGATGAAACGGATTTATGAGCATTATTTTAGTAAAAAGACGCCCGAAGCCGGTTATTTCCCCCATTCCTTGCTTGTTTCGCTATTTTTTTTTGTTTTTGGTGCCTTTTGACCTCGCAGGCAGTAGTATAGTTAGCGGATGATTGTCCTACATGGTCAAACAATCTGGTGCAGTCAAAAGTTGCTAGCTCGTTGTTTGTGTGTCTATGTCTCACAACAGCCTTAACCTATCTCTCCCGCTTCTCCATAATGTGAAACTGTTATGGGTGTGCATGATACAATATGTCAATATGCTAGTGTTACAATTGTATTATCTCATAATGTTGTGCTAAGTCTTTTATGTTTACCTTTCCATTGTCCTAACTACGTTATTGAGTATCTCAAATCTGCGTCGCTAAACTATTCTAGTATATGTCAAAGATTCGTTTGTTTACCAGTCAGTGATCCCGCCGAAGTCTCTGTTTGCCTTATGAACTGCTAATGGGGCTTGTACATAATTAGCCCTTTGCTTTCCGCGAACCTTAGATGATTATGTTACTAATTATGAACACTTATGTGGCAAAAGAATAGGCGAGACCTGTGATTATGTACATTTTTTATCGGGCCGTGAACTTTTTTGTCTGCTTTTCTTAGCCAAATAATTACAGTCTTCGCCAGTTATGAAATCACCATACCATTACAAGTAATAGGGCTTAATGATATGGTTTATTGGCTAAAACATGAAGTCCTACATGCTGAGTTCAATAGTATTTAGGAGACAACTTTTCTCGGTTAAGCTGAGTTCGCTAATTATGGAAAAACTCTGTCATGCAGATACATTTCGCACGATACTTCGGCACCCCCCCTTTGTGATACTTTTCTACCGTTTGTGAATGATAACATCTTGTCACAATTATTTCAACCTAGTCATTGTAAAAAAGCACCAAACTTTCTAGTTTACATTATATTTGTCAGAGAAATAGTGTTTTATTTGCGGTCTGCTGCCTTGTTCAATAAAACTTTCAAAAACGAACAGAAGAATTATTTGTATGGTGGGCTATGGTGGCCTGTTATATTTTCCTGCCTTGAGGTTTGCATTTCCAATACTGTGTGTTTGAGATGTTTGAGAATACGCTAAACAGTGTTGAGCCTCGTTCTTCTAAGCCGTTAGTTCATAATCTATGTAATAATGATTGCTTTGCGAGAGACTGAGATTTTGAAGGCGATTTATTCTCCAAAATCCCCTTTGCCGTATTTCTCCTGAATTCGTTTCTTTCTCTTGCTTGTGAAACCGTGACGTCGACCAATATTCGTAGTTTCGTGACCAATAATCCGCCTAAAAAACTACAAAATTCTATTATTTCGCATACAAAATATTGGTGGTTTTACGGTCATATGCGTGAACGCGACAAAAATTTGTAGCCGGGCGAAATTGGAAAACTAATAATAAGTTTTGATTCTATGCGAAAGAAGTTTGTATACGTATTGATTGCTGTTTCGAAAGCATGGTCTCATATTGTTAACCGAAGCAAAGTAGCAAAGATTCCAGTGCCAAAGCTTATTCCGCGTGATTGTTGAGCATGAGTGTAATTGAGTATTTACCGTTTTGTTGGAATACTAAAAGATAGAGAAGTTCGGCTTCCCCATCACATTCTTCCCTACATTAGAAACAGCGCATTCTGAGACAAATTATTATTGTATAATCCAGTTTCATAAGCTAACAGAAATCATAATTCGCTCTATCTGCAGCAAGTTATTCATTATTGTTTGCGCTAAATGGCAACGAATAAATTCAATGAATGTAAGCAGAGCACTGTTGTTTTCTAAAACTGCCACTCGGGGAATTATTACTGAGATACAAACAACAACACATAATAGGTCAAATGGACAGTTATTATTTAGCTCTAAGAAAGAGAAGTGCACACGTGTAAGAATAGGAAGATTGTACTCTATAAAACAATAGGATTTTCTAGGTAAATTTTGGGTACTAAAGGACATTTTTAATTTCTAGCAAGGCTAATTATTGTACCAAGTGTTGCTACACAAACTATGTTCATATATAATTTTTGACTGTCATTTATGCTTTCACTTATAAATCAAATTATATTAACCTAACATCGTGCATTCTGATAAATTCTAAGTCTGCACCAATGATTTACTAGCAAGATTTAGTAGTGTGTAGACTACATGAATGTTTTTCGAAACAAATGTCGCCGTTTTTTTTTTCGTTATGGAACTTGAAGTCCAAACTCTTATACAAAAAGAGTACAATGTTTTCTTTCCGCTCACTTGTGATCGATTACGTTTTTCGCAGTAATCACATACAGTTGCAAAATCATAACTGCTTTATTCTTAGTATGAGTAAGGAATACCAATTATCTGGTCTTTTTTTCGTAGAATTGCATTTCTACTTCCTTTTCCTATGAAACGTTTTTGCTGTAGCTGATATAGGTAAATAATCTTATACTCCAATAATTTTTCTCATTTAACATAAACGTGCTGTAGAACGAATTCGACAGAAGGAAGGATTTAAATTGCTAATTGTTCCCTTGAGAGTGCGTAGTGTAATTTGCCGATGTGCCGCGTGCGTTTTAACATTGTATGTTGCGTGCGTTTTCCACTCAAAATATTTGTATTTACAGTAATTGGCTACTGGGCTACTTTCATCTTCAGCGTATTTGGCTTGATTGTGTGGTACTGTATCGTACGGAACAAATACTGCTGCAGTGGGCGGGGCTTTCCGAGTAGCGAGAGTATACTCCAAGGGCTCCATATTAACAAACTAGCTGTCCGAAGCAGCCGCATTCCTCCCTATTGTCCAGCAACTATGAGCTTCTTTAGAAGTCTAGGTAAGTATAACAATTATTCAACGAAGGTCCCAGACCATAAACGATACGGCCGTTAGCTGCAGAACATTCAGTAAACTCCTTCTTACGTTTCTTTTATTCTTCTTGCCGAACTCCAGAGCTTCTCTTTCTTTCTATCAGTGAATTAATGCGTATTTTACCTTAAAAGCTGTGGTAGTAACTGTGAGAATGAACAGCTTCTGCTGGGGTGGCAGTCAATTATTCAACACAACTATGCTGAAGATCAATCAGAGATTACCTACCCTTCTTTCCGGTCAACCTGCAATTATTTGCAGGTGGTTCGAAGATGTCTCAAGGGTGTCGTCCGCGGAACATTCGAGTTTCTGTCGATGCAGTTCCCGATCGATTTATGAAACCGTCCACTTGGGACATCGATCAGGATGATATTGCATTGTTTGTTTCCATTTTTTCGAATAATCAGTTTCTTTTAATAATGGTCGCACTATTCAGGTCTCCTTCAGCGGCAGTTCGTGTTTCAGAAGCACAGACAAATGAACGCGGAATAGCATTTGAATTAATTGTCTTTTCTGGAATTATTATGTTTTCACTTAGGTTTGTTCCCGACTTCTCTGTGCATGGCATCAGCGACGAGTATTTTAACGATCCAGACAATCAGGTTTGTGTTTGTTGTAAAAAATTTTTTTGCAGTTTTTGGGTAACACAACGCCGGACTGTTGTCTTTATACTTCAAGAATGGTTTTTACAAATTCGTTTATTCTCGTTGTTTCAGGAATACGATAGCAGTATTGTGCTTTTCGATGGTAATTATGCTTCAATTTTGTTAAGTGATTCGATTCCTGAGATACAACTTGCAAGTTGCCGGCTTATTAGACAGGTAAAAGTTGATGTTTTTAACCGTTCTATGCACACAATTATTTGAACCTTGTGCGCACCATAATACGGTATATGCCGAACGCATGCTCAAATAGTACAAACTTTACAAGGTACGCTAACAACTAACAATATAGTAACTATCTCCAGCGGAAGGTGATAATTCCGGTAGTCCGGTAGACAGATAAGAGGCAAATCAAAGCTCAAATCACATTGTCGTATTTCTCACGCTGGCGTGTTCACTCTTTTGCGTACTTTTGCTTCATCAACGAACGATTGTTCTGCCGTGTTAAAGCGACCTTCTTTCAGTGTCTTTAAAATTACTAGTTTCAGAGAATGCGACACTTTAAAGCCACTGTGATAGCACATGTTTTGATTGATTCCGAGATGGACGTGCCGAAGTCATTCTTCCAGTCTGTCAACTCAGCCAGTATGTATTCATTGATTGAACAATTAAACAGTTACTGCCGATGTGCACTCACCGCACCGGTATTAATAGGTCACTTCGAAAAATTGGGTAGCTTGCAGTTAAATTGTTTTAACTGTAATATTTATTTCATGTGATAGTGCATTTTATAATAAGAGTAAGAGTTTATTGTTCACATCATTAAACGGAAACACTGAAAGCAAGTATACTTGTTGAAAGTATTTATCGAATAGAATCGAATCGAATCGAACATGAACTATTTAGTGCTCTGGTGTCAGTGGATTGTGTACAAATTGTTGAAAGATGCTGAGGAAATTGAACTCGAATTCCAACGCGGAGCCCCTTATTTTGAGGTTCAACAATATTTGTCATAAACATAACTGAAGCGTCTTTAGACTTTACGTGTCTGATTTTCATCCCAGCATTTCCTGTGTTCTACTCTGCCAGTTCGTTACCATTGCACTTTGATCTGCCGCTGACTAAGAATAAACACTAAATAGAAAACCAATCCCCGTGGAACCACACAATAGGCAGTATGGCACGTATACATGGCAACAGTAAATTATTTGTACTTTCTTTCAAGTCGGTACATCTAAAAGAATAATGCTCTATCTAATCAGTACAGCTAAAAGCATAATGTTCTAATTAATCCAACTTCAGTTCGAAGTCGATTGGACGCCACAAGTGATCGAGGGTGTCTTCAGGACAAGGCTCATTCAACATCTTACTATTCACGAATATCTTGCCAAGAAGTAGGTCACAAATATGGCCTAACAAAAGTTATATATACAATATTAGTCATTATATAGATAAGCCAAAGACCGCAGCAGTCATTGGACAAGAGCGCTACATAAAGAGCGATTATCAATCATACCACATGTTTATCAGAATGCGAAGTATAAGCAAGTTTCCACATTTACAAAGAGAATTGTGAAACAAGCCAATGTCTGCACAATGATGTCGGTGTGATCACATCAAGGTAAACTACATAATTAGACTAAGTAAACTCACATCAACTAATGTTTTTGTTGTCTAGGATCCGCTCGCAGCCCACTGATCCGACCCTTCACATCTTCTTCGCATATGGAGGCGACAATCTGTCAGTTCCGAAAAAATGTTCCTTAAAAGTGTGCCAAAAAGTTGGGCAATATAACACATCACGGCTGTGGTAAACAGACAAAATGCTGCGCGAAAGATTGATCTACAAGCCTGTAGTTGGACAAAAAAAGATGGTTTTAGAGGCACTGACTTCTATTGGTTGTCAGAATATCCTTAAATATAATGTACGTTTCGCAGTGCTCTATATAGTTAACTTATCTTCTGCAAGTAACAAATTATACTCGCCCATCAGACTCCTCGGCTTGTTTTGGGGGATAGCAACAAATACTAAGATATATCAACACGCTTTACAGGGAGCCCGCCTTCCACGCTCATGGCACTACAGTTGTGATTTGCTCTCCATTCGCAAATCTGATCCCACAGACACCATTGCATATTACCCGAGCGATGGCCGATGAAACAACAGTGAGGGATCCCAAAGGATGGTGCGAGTTGCTTATGCATAGCACACAGTTTCGCAGTATTTGTTCTCATATGATTAAAACCTACATGAATGTTAGTTGTGCCCGGAACATGCGAGGAGCTATTACACGATTTTCATTTTCCGCCCTCTTTAAGTTTGCAACTAGACAGTATATTTTGTTGGTGAGAGGGGCCAACTAAAAAAATGAACCCAGACTATGTTAGCACCACGCGCTAACGAAGGATATAAAAATTCCAATTGTACTTTAGAGGATTCTTCCCCAATTTTCTGTTTACTATTATCGTTGTCGTATTGGGACTTACAAATGATACTAACAGTAAGATTGCTGTATTGACAATCTGTTTAGGTCGGCTCCACGTAAGACATCTAACGATGAGATCAAATACACTGTTGGAGGTGCTGTGTCAAACTTTCTCGGGGCTCTTCTTCACGAACTTCTGCACGGAGTAAGTTGTAATCTTCTTGTCGTTGTTCAACTAAACAAACTAATTGGGGCAACCGTTTAGCCCATAGATTAGCACATATTACATCATTACATCATTATACAACAGTTGGATACGAATGAGTAATACATCAAGTTTAGTTTGGTCTGCCGCATATGGGCCACGGTATTATGAGTGACCATGTGGCCGCCTATGACATGCAGATCCCAATGGGTCTCAAGGTGAACCATGTGCACCAAGGATGTGGTGTCTTCGAGTGAGTATTGTTATTTTATATAAGTCTTATTGTAATTTAGAAGGAAGTAAATCAAGTAACAGTAATCCTAATTGTAAGGTAAATAACAAAGTGGTACGAAAACGAAAAGAATGGTAATTTGTAAAACAATACCCCGTAGACTAAAATGGTCAGGTCACCTGCTACTTACGGAAAGCATTAATACATTATTTACACAACCCAAAGGACAATAAAATCCGTGTAATTTCATTTTCTAGATTACGTCGTTTATGACCTAATCGTTTTTAATGATCGCCATTGTCGTTTACTTATTTATCAGTCGTTGCTTCTAGACTCGACAGCACGGAGGCTTACATGTTGGCCCGTTCTTACCATCTGAAGCAATCGGCTGTCTATACTAAGGTAATATAACTTCCTCAAAGAATTGAAATACACCAGTTAATATAGGAAGCATCAAGTTTCGATTCACCCAGTGTCGATTATTTTAGCAATCCTTGGCTGCGAGCGTAATCAATGAAACAACCCTTCGCGTTTCATCAATTGATTGTGAAGCGACATCTTCGTCTGTGTCTGACTATCACGCTCCGATGACCTCAGTTTTCAGGGTTATCAGGTAAATAAGAAAATCAACTGTCATAACTTAGGAATGCGGAACATATTGCGTTGTGTGATATCTGACGAGAGGAAGAAAACAAAGTATACGATTGATTAAATTACTGCCGTATGATCACAGGGCGGCGTATTACATTATAATGGTTTATTTAAGCATTATTACATGTCCACTCCGGATGTTTTTCAGTCGCAGTTCCACCATCGATCTCACAATGTGGTATCACCATGTGGACGTTTATCATGTTGATTTGGACATTTCTGATAAGGTGTGCTAATTTGTTCGACAAAGAAGTCCTTCTAGAACACATATTTCTTGCAGTTGTACCCGAAAAGTGCTGCGAATCAGGCGCGCAGAAGCTTTGAAAAAAGACAGAATGATCTGATTGAGAGGACGAGACCAATTCACTCTATGGATACCAATATAGTTCGCCGTTTACAGAGCTTCTCTTATATTGTGGTCAATCAAAATTCGATGTTGTGGGTGAACAGCAACGATATTCGTGGAATCAAACAAGCTTCTGCCGCTGAAATTGCCGACTACAGAGCTGCACTCGCTCGATTCAAGGCTGCAAATGAGGAGCTGGAGGATTTGTAAGATTTCGTAAAAAATGTTTATTTTTTTCCATCATTGTAGATGCTTGACAACGTTGGTCAAGGTTAAGGCAATTTCAAAAGATGTTTCATTTCGCTTTGTCTTCATTCTTGGAAAATGAAAATACGAATATACAGGCATTTTGGGGATAGCTTCGTTCCATAAGGGCATGATACGATAGTTTGTAGTACGCGGCCTATTTTAAATAGTAACGACCGTTTGTAATTTGGTGCCTGCCGTCAGCTTCAACGATTTCATACCATGCAAATTTTGATTGTTGATGAAGACACTTTTGCTTCAGGACACCGGCTGGTCATCCGTGGATGATGCCGAGGGGAAGGAATTGGGCACTTCCGTCAAGCGACCGTACGGGAATGTTGGCTGCCAGACTTCAGGAAATGAACTTGGCCACCACGTCTTCCAAGTAGCTTCTAAGAAAGTGAAGTGACACTCCACCAGTCTCTGATAGAAACTGCCACGAAAAACCAACTACGGGTTTACGTTTCTCAGCACCCTCCGCTCTGTCATATTTTCCTAGCTCACGAGAAGCAGTACTTCGTATTTTACGCTCATGCTATCAGTTCTTTTTCAATTATCTACTTACACATAAAGCCGTCATAAATTCTACAGATTACTGTATTTGTTGATCGACCTTCTCTGTCCATAAATGTGTCAGAAATTATTTTACATCGTCTAGATAGGCATCAAAAGCCACCTCTTGGGTGATTGCAATTTGCATATCATTATATTTTAGTACTTTGACTGCCATTGTGGTATGCTAATTTATGGACGTGTGTTTGCGTGTATTCTACTTGGTTTCCATGAAACAATTCGTTATGTGTATTTAAAAATTAAAACACTGCATATGGGATTTATATATTCCATTTTCTCTTTTTCTCAATGTTCTCATTTTGTGCTGGTAGTTTACATATTAAATGGTTTCCTTTTTTCTACTTTGATATGTTTCATTTTTTTATCTGTTTATTTATTTGTTGATTTTATTTAACAAAATTCCATTTTGTTCTCTATGTCTGCTTTTTGTTTGTTTATTGCTTATGTGTGACGTTCCTTTGCACATTATAAAACAGTTTTCTTTTTTTATGCACATTTCCTTTACCTTTTTTTCACAATCTCATTGCAACGTCTCTGTATAAGATTAAAATAAACTATTTTCTGACGCTAGCTCCACTATGTGTGTCTGACAGGTGTTTCATCAGATATGGCTTTTAGCTGCCACCTTTGGTTGCTTTTCAAAGACTTCCTTTGGTTAGATTTGTTCAAGCCGAAAGAATGCGCATCGCTGAGGACTGAACTGAAAATTGCTGCTGTAAGTGGGCGTTAAATCAGGCAAAGAATCCGTGAGATATGATCGTTTTATGCTCTTCCTCCCCCGGCTTCCAGCCAATAATCCACATAGATAAATGAGGTGCGATAACGCGGATATTTGCATACGTGTTTTCATTCGACCACGCAATTCCCCCACTCACACTCATTTGATAAAAACCGGGATTGCGTGATGAAAACAAGCTTTTCGTGTGTTTTATGCCTCGCCGAATGAAGGTGACCGGCTTCCAAGGTGATAATAATACCTTGAAACCAGATCTGAATAAGATTTGCATATCGTATTGTTTTGAGGTCCGTCTCGATAGAATGACCAATGTGAGTGCGTGATGGGCGATTATTTGGAATAATAATTTTGAAGTGATGCAGCCCAGCTGAAGTCTTATGTTTGACTATGTACCATCACTGAGGTAAGGTAGAGGTAAAATGAAAAGTTGTAGTTTAAAAAAGAAAGCTTGCTGACTTTCCCCGAAGTTTCATTGCTCTCGTCCTTTTTCTGCCGTGATAAATGTACGTTAATGGATGCTAGGGCGCGAACTTTACACGGAACCAGTGTGGATAGGTTCATGATGATGACTGTTCATTTGAAAGCCGAATGCCCGGTTTTTTTATTCTTTTATCTGACCGTCCAGTGCAGTTCACGTTTGTGGAAACTTGTGGACCCGGGAACATTCTTAGTCTTGAACTATTACATACAACCAGTTTGTTGACTCAAAATGTTGATATGAGATTAGAACAGAAAAATGAAATGCATGCAAACATGGCAAAAGAATTGACTGTGGGACTGTTTTTGGATGAATAAAGCTGAAGAATAGAGCGCGTACGGTTACCGCGTTAAGTTCTTTAAATGTTTCCCAAACAAAGAAGCAATTTTGTGCGTAAATATTAGCATCGGTCCAGTGTAGGATATTCGAAATTACTAGCGCCTATCTGCGGCGTGACGGATGCGAGACGGGTAGCGTATATGACTTTTTACTATTTGCTTCGCATTTCGCGCAAAACTCCTTATGGGGTGCAATTTTAGTGTGACAAAAAGCGCTGCGCTCCCCCCTTTGAATACAAAACTCCCCGGATTTGCAATGTTCACAATGATGGACATGCGCTTGCTGGGGACTAATCAAACAGCGACTGGTAGAATCATTTAGGCGATGTCCGTCACTTCGATGAATGATTAAAACACTGCGACGAATGTCAAAATGTGCTGGAATCACCAGGTAACAATTCACTGTTCAACCCCCACCCTATATCAATAGCTTTATAAAAAAAATAACATTACAGTAATACCTTTGTGTTGACACTGAGGCAAAAATTCAAGTGAGAATATTTTTCGAGATTTAAGTGAGGATGTTCACAGGTAGGTTGGATCTCATCAAGCCTACTGTAACAAGCTATTTGGTCATTTTCCTCGGCATCATACAGTTTTGGGTGACGATGTTTTTTGTTCGTGTTTAACTCATCACGTGCTTTTTTGTCGTTGTTTCAATCTTTGCTTATCTTCAATAAACCAAGGTATACTATAATGACTGGATATTTCTCTATCCATAACCCCTTTGTTACCCAAGTGTTATTTTTCTGAGCAGTTTGTGGCTGCTTATTATCACCCGCTCGAAAAAGGCCTACGCTTTCCGCCGCGTTGCAGGTTCTCGGGTTGGGGTTCGACTCCACGAAGCTGCCTAGAAAGAAGATAGAGAGAGAGAACTGACCAGCTAGAGAGAAAGTGAGGCGTAGAGATAGAGGGAGTGAGAGAGAGTAGAAATGGGTCAGTCAGCGAATCGGATGAACCCCGCCCTGAGACTTGCTCCTCTCTCCCTAAGATCCTGAACCCGCCTTTTACTTTCCCGCAGGGCAGATCAGCTACCAAATCACGCCCACTCCCTAGTTCTGTGCCATTCAAGGCGTTTCAGAGGTAGCCCGATCAGTCCTCACAATTGCCACTGATCAACACTGGCCATACACACAAGCCAAACAAAATGAAATCTTATTCTACAGTGGTCCTTTTGACCGCGTTTTTTGCAGGTTCGTAATTATTCTTTATTTTATCATCCAACTAAACCAAGCCTAAGACATGCCTTACCCAACTTATTTCCCTATCACTTATTTCATTTAGCCAGGTATAATAAATATATTAATTTCTTTTTCTTTTTTTTTGCATTTGTGTGGGGTTTATATATGTGAAAACCTATCTACAGAGTTCCACTCCGGTTTTGTATCGATATTTTGACGATTGTTTCAACATTTTCCACATTCGTAAACTAAGTGGAAATTTAAAACAACCATTTGTTAGCGTTTCGCTTCTCCTCATACTATAAAGAAAGATAATTGTTTACGCGGTGAGTAACCAAGGTCATTTCTTTGAATTATACCGATGTTCGATTCCTTTCGCTTTCCGGATTCTAAAACAGGTCTTCCGTGTTACTTCTTCACTTTCCCTACTGGTATTTACAAGATCCTGAGTAACAATAGCTAGTTCTCAAAGATGTGTTTGACAGCCATATGAAGTACACAGTTATGAAACACTATATTTTTTATAAGGATTGCTTCCCGACACCAACCTTATTGTTAGATATTCACGTTGATTCGTACTTTATTAAAAAACCCATTGCAAGCATTCCGCTGACGTTAACCGTTACCCCTCTCAAATGACCTAAAAAATGTTTTCTTGGCTCTCGTTTCGATTGAACGTTTTCGACATGATGGTATTTATCCTCTTTTCGTAAACTTGCACCAAATAGGTATATTTAGTGAGAAAAAATTACTAAGCACTTTGGAAATATAGCTGCTTCGATTATATATATATATATATATATATATATATATATATCGTGGTGTAGTAAATTGATTTTTCGAGTCACTGCATGTTAAAAATTTCCTTCTGCTTAAGTTTGAAAGCCCGGAAATAAGAGTTTCGAGCTTTCAAATTAATTGTTAATTTAGTAGTTGTCATTTTTGTATTTCATTGAAGATGGATCCTTTTGTTCGCATTAAATCATGCTGTCCTCAAAGGGTATATGTTCTTAATATGGATTGCTACTCTCACCCTCAATAGCAAAAGGTCTGATCATTCCGGTTTCTACCTGACGTAGCCTGACCAGTCAGTAAATCTCACACCGCAAGAGGGCACTTTTAACCTGAGGAGGGGGATCCCTGACTTAACACCGCATAAGACAGACTCTTGAGCCGTGCTGTTGAAAACTCTCGAGCCTTTTAACGTAATGTAGAAAAATGCACACCTCTCCCCATTCAAGAACTTAACAGAAATGATTTTTTTAGCCAGACCAAACTTCCAGTGATTAGCAGATACCGCTCACATAGCATGGGCATTCACGCGGAAGTTTTTCTTATTTGTGATTTGTTTACTATCTCATATCAAAATTTTCAATATTAAATTTCAACGGAAGTTGTGCGCTTAGTTGGATTAACCTAGTCTCGTGAGTTGCATCAATCGGATTTCCTATAACTCCTATATCGAAAGTCCCTATTGACCCAATATTTGCTACATTTCTGAAACGAAAAGTGTGACAAGAGAACCTATTTCGACTCAGGCCAGATATGGCAATCAGTGAACTGACCTCAGATTTAGTATAGTATTATGGACTGAGTGCCAGTTAACTAATCGGATCGGTACTCATCAGTGACACTGTATTTTACATTATATATGTGAAATGTAACAATTGAAATGTCTACAAGGTGGGGATATTTGTACGAAAAATGTTCAGCCATTCCCTTGTTCTCTTACCCTCCTTAATTTTGTATATGGTTCTTTTTGATTTTGCGCACATAGATGACCTAACAAAAAAAAACTAACTAATGCTCATCAGTTGTCGTAAATGTTAGATAAAGGGAGGGTATGCCGTTATCTTGTTGCTACAAACTTTTTCTCTCTATGTCCATGCATGCTTTGTGTGAGCTAGCCATCCAAACCAGAAACCGGGTGGTTCGCGATGGGTAATCTCAACGTTCGTTTTGCGACTGCAAAATTATAGCCACCGGACGAGACTGATGTCAAGAACCTGTTCATATTGCACTGCGCAAATTCTTCGAAACTCACAAGCATGTAGAAAACAAGCTATAAACAGGGGATTATACAACAAAAGTGCTATGATGTAGCTTTTTCTAGCGGTCAGCACACAGGCTAAGGCCTAATAACTAAAAGGAAAATATTTAATTATGGAGCAAATATTCTTTTAGGTGTGCAAGCATGTTTTTCTACGGCCGCTCGGCAATATAGCAGTGGCTCAGTACAACAATTCCAAGCCCCTGCGGTTCAACAACCTGCCCCTGCTGTGAGTAAATTATTTGTCTCTTATTTTATTTTGCGTTGGTTTGCAACACAGTTTAACATATTTTAAATACCTCTACTCCACTTTTTGAAAATCAGTTATGGGATATTGATTGTTTGTTACATATTTTTGTAAAATTTGTATTATCATTGAACTGTTATATTTTGTTTTCAGTGCACTTCCTGTGTTGGTCGTTTTGTATTTTATATTCGTTACTGGTGCACATAGTACTAACTACTAGATGTTGTATAAAGGGTGGTGATTTGGAAAATTTACCGCACATGGTTCGGTATTTCTTGCTTAACGACAGCCTTACAAGCCTCTAATGGAAACATATTATTTAAAGTTGTTTTCTTTTAGTTTGGTGTTCCCGCTCGAGCAGCCGCTGCTGCGAATGCAGGACCAAGACAACCAATTGCAACGCACCAGTCAGTATTGCAGTGTGAGTTTTGAAAATGATTACTCGCGCCTAAACACTTCTAGCTATGCCACCGTGTAGTTGATTGGGAAAGGGCAGCGGGCTTGAACACCAATTGACAACTGTCCAACAGTTCAATCGCGTTTTTCAGCTGATCCCAAACGGAAAAATCCCTTTTCGTGGTTTTTCTGTTCTAGTTTCCTTTCAGTATTTGAATTGAGGGCGTTGCTTAGTTCTCCAGGAATTTTTCTATCATTTCGATATTTAAATCATTATGGTTCCTACTGACAGGAGTGGGATAACAGGCCCGGGGAGACAGATGACAGGGGTAGGATTGTAGGATATAGTAGTTGTGCACACCATGGGCTTGAGTATTCTGATGTATTGAACTTGTACGGGGGACGTAATGTTCTTTAATTTGTGTGGTGGTATGTATATTTGTATTATTCAACCACAAGAAAATAGTTTAGTCTTTTCTGTCATTCCGACCAATACGAGGCTAGTTTCGCTACAGTTCCAAGTCGTAATTGAGACGCTTCGCGCGTTCTGTTGGTTCTGCATATGAAAAGGCGATATTCCGTATGTCTCACATTAAAGACCAATTTAGCAATGGTTTAAGGTTTCTAAGCTATTTTCCAAATAATCTTTGCCCTTTTGTCTTGCTGTTTGTTTCCTTGTCTGAACGGCAACACTTCCCATTAGTCGCCGCATATGGAAAAACTTGAATTTTCTTACAGTGTTCCATTTTCAGACCTTCTCGGACAGCGAATTTCTACCACCGAATTTTCTGCTGAAGGATACAATGCTGAAGGCGGCGGTCCAGTAAACAGAGGTTTGTCGCTATTGATAGTTGATATTCTGCTCAGTTAGTTTTTTTTTTTTACGATTTAAGGCGTTGTGGTCACAATAGTGTATTCAGTTGAATACCTTGAGTACCTATCCGTCCGTGCTAAAATATTTGCAAATAATTTTGTTTTCATTAATTTTGTTTTCCTTTTACGGTAATTTGTCCTGACAAACAAGGTGATTAACCTTGTATTCGTAAATTGCACATCATTCACTTAATGGTTATTTTCGGAGGAGGGTTTCGCGTGCAGATGAGCCGTAAACTGTGATTTCTACCGGTTCGTATGTGAACCGAGGAATCCGTAATTTACACTAAGTTTGAAAACCGGATTGTGTAGCGAATTGCCTCGGCTTGTTGATACCCGTTAACCCTAACAATGCACGAATCACTTAGCGCGCGGCGCTCTTGTGTAAGTAAGAGTGAATGTACGCGGTTTGAGCGCAGACGGATAAGAAGTGCAGGGGAATTCAAATTTACAACCCCTAGTGCGCATCGTAAAAAGTTGAGACTGGAGTTACCGGAACGAGACACACTGGTTTCGAGACCCAATATCGAGAATCTCCAATATACTACAAATACCGTACGATTTCATGCCAGATAAGGAATTGGGTGATTTAATAGCGCTGATGAGCAATGACAATCACAAAAGGTCAAAATGATCCTCAGTTTGAAACTACCTCGAATCACCAATTCTGCTGTTATTTACATGACTCGCATCTATGTATAGAACTCCAGTTTAACTTCTTTTCAGGCGCAGCTCTATCTTGTTATATGGATGGCCGTCCATGCTGCTGGGCCAATGTGCCTCCCCCAGATGACCAACTGGACTGGCAGATTGCCACTGGAAAGCCCGATTCACCCTACTTCCAGAACGTTCCAGCTCCCGGTTTGTCTCCCTTATTTATTTGTAATGCCTGACAGCTGTCTACTCAGTATATGGTCTGTTGATTTTATTCGAAATTGTGTTGCCCTGGGCAGTCATCCACAAAAAAAATCCCGGAAAAAACCCGTATCAGTGATTCATTGTCAATCATTTTCCTGGTTTCCTGTTTGATTCTCGTGATTTCGCTGCCCAATCCTCATCATCAAAGAAATCCTATTGTCTGTTTATCAGCCCAGACCATCCAATGTGTTTTGTCATCTAATCCGCATTCCTCTCTTTTCTTTATGAGATTCCAATAAGACATTCAACCAAACAATAGTACAGATTAAGCTAAATAGCCATAAAGAGATTAAGTCGTAGCTTTCACGGTTTACTTCACTTATTATTATTATGTGCGGCTAATGAATGTGGTCAATTACATTTAAAAATTAAGCGAAACAAAGGTGTAAATACAGCAGCTGAAATGGAAAACATTCCAGTCTTCGGCTGTTCGATCGCTCACAGTGATTTCCCCAATCTTGTAATCCTTTCTTTTCTGACACTCCTTAATCCGCGCCTTTGTTTCCTAACTGGTTTATTAGCCGAGAGGGGCTCATTAGTACATGTTCTTTCTATATCCGGGTAACAACTACCACAGAAGTTAATCCCATCTGTGTTTTGAGCTTTTCTTTCCCATACTGAAAATAATAATCAATACATACAAAATTATTCACGAGGAAGCTGATATAACTGAACTCGTAACACGGAGTTTATTTATTTTTTTGCTGCAGGGTTTCGAGGGAAAAATACAAGGCAGCTGATAATCCAGTTTTGGTTTTTGCGTCAATGTAGCTATGCGTTTTACAAGTGTATCTACTAGCTACACTTTCTCTTTATCTCTCCCCCGCCATATCTGTCTTTCCGCGTAGTTATCTTACGCCTTGGAAAAAAAACCCTCAGTTATCTTACGCCTTGGAAAAAAAACGAGACATAAACGGACGCGCGAATAGCCGTATCCATTCCATTTGAGTTTCATAGATATGGCGAAAGCCATGTAAAACATTATGTGCTCAGTCAAGACAACTAGAATGGGTATTTTTCAAACACGACAACATCTGTAAAGCATATGCATATTAACAAAAAGAAAAAATAGTGTTTTTGAAGTTTGCATTAATCTGTTTGCAGTTGCCTAGCATAATTTGTTACAAAATTGCTCAAGCAAGAAAATAATACGTGCATGTGTGGAATTATCAAAAATCATGCTTAAATACAGGTAAAAAAAAATTTGGATCCCAACTTGATAGGTTCATCAAGCTTTTCATGGATAATATGTAAAAAAGGTGATGTTTATAACTTATTTGCGTTAACATTATGACCCTTGCTTTCATTTGATCTTATCCTCAGAATAAGTGAAAGCAGCTCGTGAAGGTCGCGTTTCCCCAAACCAACTTTCACCCACCAATTATTGTCGATCGCTAACCCAATTCGAAAGCACTTGGAATAAAAAAAACTGATCGCTCCGTTTATCCAATCGTTCTTTTGTCCGAAAACAAACGGATTCTCTTTTCATTTCCACACTATTTGCCGATCTCTCAATCATTGTATCTCGAAGGTCTCTTGACTGCACTCTCACAGCTATCTCGTAAATGGGTTAAGCATTTGCCTCTAAAGGAACATGGGTCTCATATTTTGTGTGTTGAAAAGATAGGGGGAACGCATGAAATGATTCCTGGAGGTGTTGACAGATTTCAGAGAGTTATGACACTTATTGCCCTGTTCTACCTAAAGGGTGGAAGTGTTTGACTCAACTTACACAGTGTGTCTTTTAAAGGTATGTATCTGAAGTTACAAACAAAAGTTGTGTTTCAGAAGGCAGTTATCTGATCGCGTATGCTCGTGGAGCTGCTCCCTCTGATGAAGCTCAATTCGCGTCATGCTCAATTGCCTGTGCGGCTTCGCCCATCACTATTAGAGCCAAGTATGTTGCCAAAGTATTCACAGTACTGTTCCTTTATTAACCAAAGCTGACTGACTTATGCATACCATAATGTGAGTTGCGGTAAATGTGTTCATTTTGAATTCCTTGACGTTTAGGCACTGGCAGTCAGAGAATGTTCTTCTACAAGTTTGCCAGCGTGAATCATTCCCCAACACTGTCAACTTCAACCCTCTCCTCAACTGTCAGGAATTCCCTCTCGTGAATGGAGTCGGAACCACGGAGCTCGTTCTCCCCAAGGCCTCACTCATTGATGTAGGGATTAACCGAAACAGTAATTCATAATTGGATCAAATATAAGCACGAGCATTGAAAAGGTTTTCCTAAGTCCACAGGCTTATACAACGTAGCAGATAATATAACTTAATGCTAATGATAATATAAATCGGCTTCAGATCGTGTTTGTTGCTTCAAACTTTGTCGGCGAGAACGGTGATATGGCGATCCTTGATGACATCGAGGTGTGCAACTTATGAATGCGAATGGTTATAGTTTTCTAAAAAAAGGATATTTCATAGATACTAATGCTTGTTTACTGTCCAAGTCGAAACATTTTGTTGCAAATCGTATAAATTCATTAGATATCCTATGATGCTGATGGACCCGAGTGTCAAAAGGAAGAGGACAATCTCACCGAGGCTGCACAAAGGCTCACTGTCGGTAGGTCATTATCTCATGTTAGCCCTGATTGCTCTACTATCATCACTAGTTAAAGCATTTAAATTTGATTTCCTTCACTCAGATATAATAAAATTTCAGAGACTGATACTGGAGCAAAAACCGCTGTCCTGGGCGAGAAAACACACGTGACGGGAGTTGAGAAAAGTCAGTTCTTTAAACACGTGAAGTTTAGGAAAAATGACCGTGTTTATTCATTAACTCTTCATTAAATCTCAATGGCTGCGCTTTTTGCCTGAGCCAATAACAATCTCAGTGGAATAAATTTCACTTTTGTTTCAGCCGTCGACAACATTACTGGAGGAAAGGACGGAAAGAAGGGAGCAGGTGTAGCCGCTGCAATGGCTAGGGCCTCGGTTGGTGGACAAGGAAAGAGAGCCGGTGGTGCACGAGGTGCAGGAGGCGCAGGAGGTGCAGGAGGTGCAAGAGGTGCAGGAGGTGCTGCTGGAGGTGCCGGAGCCCGAGGAGCCGCTGGAGCAGCTGCTCTTGCTGCCCGCAAATCAGCCATCCACGAAAAGCTTGAGTTCACGACCGACGTCGATGAGAATGGACACTCGCTTACTGATGAGGAAACAGTGGTGAGTAGATTTATTTTGCACTGAACACCTTGGGAGCAGTATTTACTTTACACGTCGATACAAAATTACTGCTTTTCAGATCGAAACCAACCCGAGAGCTCTGGGCAAGCAGACTGTAAAGGTTTCCGAAAGCAAGGACTTTAGCAAGGAAATTTGTCAAAACACCAAGTGTGACTTTGAAGATGGTAAGTTTTGAGTTTTGAAACAAAACAACCTATTTGTGATATAGAGTAGTGTGCCTCTGTTCTCTTATAACGATAGAATTAAATTATGTCGGCTTTGTATTGACTGTCACGAATTTGGGTTACTACAAACATTTGTGAGAATCCCTCAGCAGGGTGCCGTTTTCAGTAGCCAACTAACCCCGTAGCACAAATTTGAATTTTAAGACGTTCTTCAATGGGTTTCTTTTGTGAGGAGCTGTTTTAAAATCAAGAGTGCGCATAGCTGAAATTCTTTGAGAAATTGCCCACAGAAGTGCATTGCTGATGTTTGTTTCAATGAGCTATGTATGCATTTTGAGGAAGCATTTGCAACTATAAGGATGCCCACCAAACACAATCGATCCGAGGATTAACAACCAAGTTCCAGGTTTGCTCAACAATTATCGACAATAACAATAATATATGAAAGAACATGACTTCCTTACTCTGCAAACCTTTTCTAATCATTTGTTATCTTAGGTTGTAAGCGGACAATTCATGAACAGAGTCACTGGAGTCAAAGAAAGCATTGGTGGGTAGTTCAAAAACATCAGTTTGTTTTTGTTTCTTTTTTCGTTTTCCGTAGTTTGAACAGTTCCTTTGTATGCTAAAAACATTGTGTTCGGTACAGTTGTACAACAATTGATGTATGTATAATACGTATTGCTTGCTTCAGAAGGATCATTCTACGCTGCCACCTTCCTGTTCCCGAGAGAAATGGCCGGATTGGAAGTCCAGAACGCTCCATTCACTGAGAGTTCTCGTCTGCGATTCCATTACTATGAAGGAACTCACGGAGTACAACTCAAGGTAAAATAGTCAGCAGAAGAATAACTGCCTTTCGTGGATCTTAGGAACTAGGCAGTTTGCTTCAATATGTATTTTGGAACTCCGGAGATATGTATTGGACGAATTGGCCTCATTATATTTACTTATTTTTAGGGATGTTGTGACACGCTTGATTCGTGTCCATTCTCGTCCGACAAGTTTGTGACAGTAAACGATCGTGTATGGAAGACTGCATCGTTCAAGTGCCCCAAGGGAACTGAGAAGGTAAACTAATCATAATATATTATTCAAAACTAAAGCATCGCTTACAAAACAGAAGATGTGAGTACCGTATTGCTTCTCATTGCGACAAGGCACAAGTGGTACCTTGACAGTCGACATTATAACAACTGACTTATGCTTGCAATTCTCAAAAGTTCGTTTGCAGTTGATCTTCGTCTGTGAGAACACTCGCACAAACCAAGGAGCCTGCGCTATTGATGATATTCGAATGGTGGAACCCAAAGGAAAGATTTCACAGGTTCAACCCCTGTGTTAGAGATTCGGCTTCTCTAATTTAAGAAGATTCATGGCTTGACCACTTCATACCCACCTTTGCTGAGTCATAATTATTGTGGTATCAGACACGTTTGCCCCACCAATCTATTAAGACATATTATTTCGCAAAAAAAGTGATTGTGCGATGAATACTGCGCCTCCAGGTTAGTTTTTACCGTAAATATGATCCATGCAAATTTATAAATTATCGAAACAAGTGCAAGTATTTAAATCAATTGTTATTCAATTTACACTGCAACGAAGCAGTATTGTTAATAAATATAAAATAGAGAAAACTATATATTACTGTTATTTTCTGTGATATGTATAGGCTTGCGTTAGCCTATTTTGCGAAGAATTGCTCTCATTTATGCTCACTCTGTTTTTCGAACATTCATTGAATATTGTGCATGGTAAACCCTGTTTCATTGATATATATAACTCATTTCTCCGAAAATGCCTTATTTTTTATGATTTATTGTTATACAAAGATTCGTTATCCATGATACTAATAGTTGATAATCTCTCCACAAAATTTATTGTTGTCACGAAACGAAAAACGCGGTGTAATAGTATTCTCCCCGTGCCAGTATTTGTTCTTATGTAAGTTTATTTGCTGTTTTACAAGTTTATGCTTAATTTGAATCTGCCCTCAGTTCTTTCCATTTATGTAGGAGTGTTATACGAATGTCATATTTTGCATGTGCAAGTTGAAAAGTGGCCAGTTAGCCAGTGCAATCCAATAAAGTGATTTTTTTTATCTGTCTAACCGTTTATTCTAAATGACAAGGGCAACAGTGCAAAACTATTCACACTTGGTTGTATACAGTGAAGATTTACATAGTCTACGAATAAAAGAGTCATACAAGCCATTACTTTAGTCTAGCGCTTGTTGAGAATAAATTTGCCATTCCCAATGGCTTGCTGGGTATCGTTATGTTTAACGGTTCTCGCATGTCATACAACGACGGCGCTTGTAATATAATAAATGTTGTGGCAATATTTAGAATACTGAAGATTATCAAGAAAAGTCTGTCCAATACCATTGCCACAAACGTCCAGTCGTCGGAAATCTGGAAGAGATTAAATATAGGTTCCCAAGCCTTCATAGTTCGAAAAAAAATGATAAAATATTCAAGTCTTCATAGCCAAATAACGATAATCGTCTTCGTAAACGATAATACCCAGTCCTTATAGGTCTTCATATTCAAAAATAAATCGTGCCGTAGAGAAACTGTGCAATTCACACAAAGCGCGATTGTACAAATAACCTTACATCCGATTCCCTCTCATTGTGTTGAAAGTGTTCGGCGATAAAGCGCACTTGTTGCAGCAAATTGTAGAATATGACGTCATTCATTTGAGATTTCTTTCGTGGTTTCTTGAACGATACAGTTGGAGCGACTTTCTCTTCGGGACACAACTTCGCCTGAGTATAGAACTTATGGTTACACACATAATCTGGAGCATTGCTACATACTTTGATGTTAGGCACTTCTTGGAAAAAATCTAATAGACTGTGTCGATAAACAACCAAACAAAAATACATACTTCCGCTTCACTCAGCCGCAGGTCTTTTGACATGTGAAGAGTTGCAAAGGGCGAAGATTTCATAGTTGACTTTAGCTTGCTCCCAGAAGAACGAAGAAGGCTCCTAGCCGCCTTTTCCTCCTCTCTGAAATAGTATTGTTGCGGCTTCTTAACGAGATATTCTCAACTCAAGTAATATATCTAATGTGTGAGTACCTTTGACCTAGCGTCTATTACACAAACAAATATTACACAACTCCTCGATAAAATTACCTGTACTTGGCTCCGACTAAGCTTGCAGGGTCCACCAGTGCAGACCCATTTGATGGTTGGGCTTTCTGCTTTTCCGGCCGCTTCATCATCAATATCCTAAAAAATGCCAAAGATCAGTAAACAAAACGGTTTTGACTGAAAAAAAATTACAATTAGGACGACCCACTTCGATGAAATTCGCAAAAAAAATAATTACATTTATGGTGGCATTTAGGCATTTATGGTATTCATGACAAGCCGACTAACTATTACATCAACACCCTACTTTGGCAAGAAGTTGAGGAAGAGCGCTCTGATCCAAGGGGGCATTCTGTGCGCAGAACCGGAACGAAACCGGAAGTTGACCGTAACCACGGACACAACAGTAGACAGCGCAACCAGAATGAGAGTCGTAATCAGATATCTACCGAACATCGGTATCACAAGTGATGTGGGCGGCATCAGATCGATTAACACCTAGATAGATCAAAATGGTTATTCGATATAATGGTTGAGGTGAGAATAAGAGTTATTCCTATATTCTCAAATTATAATCTGAAACCGTCGAGGTTTTGCACCGCCGAAAATAAAAAAAATTCCTTTGCATACGTACCAAGAAAAACACGGTGAGCGTGACGAGAATACTGATTGAGAACGTGATTTTGTGGTCGGACAAGTAGAACACAAAGGTCGTTAGGATGGAGATTAGAAAGCACGGTCCAATTAGGTTGCAAGTGAAGAAAAGGGTCTTCCGTCTTAATCCGAAGTAGTAGGTGATGTCCACGTATTTCTCAGGACCACAACATGATGCATAGAGCACCGAATGCCGGTCAGAGCTCAATGATAACAAATCCCATTCTGCCGATCTGAAATAAGTTAGTTGTTTTTATTTTCGGCATACAGTCCCTCGCTCAACAAAATCGTTTGCTCTTAATTAAAATTATAACAGACCGTATGTGAGGGTTGACTAGAATCATCACCTGTAAAAGAAGCTCAAATCCATTCCATGTTCCAGGTGCTCAATCTCGTTATGGTCTTTATCAAAGTTCTTGACCACATGCTCTAAAACGTGGAACGCTTTTATTTGCATGTGGCTCTAAAGGGCAAACAAATTCATGGTTAACACCAGTTCTATGTAGAATACGCAGGCCCAAACCCTCAGCTCCAGAATTTATTTTTGCGCTCTAGCACCTTTAAGTATATACTTAGTTTACTAATTGCTTTCCTACTGAGTAGAACAATATTACCTTTGGGTAATTGCTTCAAGTCAACATAACGACCAGTGTAAGTCCAGGTGCCGAATTTCATTTCACAATTTTGCAAATCATATGGGAACCAGGTGACGTCGATCTAAAATTTATAAACATCAATAATGTTTTCAACTTCCGCAGGGAGAGTTCAAACATTATCTCAAGGGAAAACCTACCGGACAAAATGACTTATAGATTGCAGGCGGTTGCCAGTAAACTTTTCCTTCATGGGTAACGAGGGCGTCGGTCAAAATGGTTATGTCTGGATCCCCAGCAGCACTGCAAATAAAGGGAACCATATTTTCTAATCACAGCAGAAATCAAGTGAGTCATCAACTTTAGTATGTAATGAATATTATCAATAGTTCGACAATTGAGTTGCTTACTTGTTGTAAAGGACGAGGTCTGGAACCCATATCAGTTCACTTGGTATATGAAGCGTCGTCAGATTACCGTATTTTTTCGGATCCCAAGTTAATTTCGAATCATACCATTGCTGAATAAATTCCCAGTTAATTACAAAGCATCCTTACTTTAATCCGGTCCAGCAGAATACTCCTTGAAGATCAAGAACAATTCACATATTTTTACGACTGCTGCAGCAAACAATGAACTTAGAATTTGTATTATGGATACTAACAATGTTACCAACCATTTCTAACCATAAATTTGTTGTGAGGACCTGGTTCTTCTCATCCTAAAAATATTGATGTAATAGAACAATACTTGCTTTTCAGTAATATATCCCCAGCAACAAAACTACAAGCAAATAAAGAAGACACTTAATTGTTATAAGTGTGGAATAAAAAACACGTAGTTATTATAAGTGTGTAATAAAAAAAACTTAATTATTATAAGTGTGCAATAAAAAAACTTAATTATTATAAGTGTGCAATCCGCTCACCACATCAATTATTCGAATAAGTGAAGCTCCAACGTCAACCGTAAGTATATCAGAGCTGTTCTTAACCGGTCGTGGGATTTTATTATAATCATATAATAAGTCTTCATATAATTGGCTTTCAAGGTCCTTTGCCGAATGTCTTCGTTGAGCAATTATAGTAATGATAAATAGAGAGAGTAGTGTAAAGTTCAAATATAACATTATGAATTAAGCTTCCTAGCAGAATTCCATTCTGAAGAATACAAATGTATGCAAATGTGGAGTAAAAGTTTACCCGAGGCTGTTTTAAGTGCAACGGCATAAAATTGAATAATAACGAGCAATAACAGTGAAAGTTAGCACATAACAATCAACAAATATTGCACCGTAAATCTATCGGCGGAAAATTGTGCAGCCTATGGATTACTACATGTATTAAACTAAAGTATTTTGGGCAATGAATTTGAACGTCTTGTGTTATAGCAGCATGGAAGTTTTGAATGCTCTCTTTCTCGTTCTAGCATTGCTTGGCTCCATTCATTTCCTGAAAAGGGAAAGCCCCAAAAGAACCCATTCAACTTTCTTCCCCGGGGGCCCATATAGGGTCCCCTGGTGGTCTGTCATCTCCACTAGCCAAAACAACACGAATTTTGGCCCCGAAAAATGAACACACATCTAGGAGTACTACCCAATGTTAATAAGTATTAATAATTTTGAATGCAGTGACTGATCATACATGCTCATATGAAGGTTACAGCAGAACATATAAATGCGACAAAATTAGGCTTAGATATCCAAAATTAGCCGGCTTCAGTGATGCGCTTGTTAGGTGAGGCGTGTAGTTGATTATGTGGGCAGGGTGGCAGACAGAATGAAGGAAAGCCAATTTTGAACACGGAAGACACTAGTATTTCTGGACACACAAGTTATTTTGGCTTGCAAAGTGAAATTAATTTAACATAGTGAAATGGACCATTCTCATGTTAATTTACTTATTTTACGAAACCAACATCACCTACAATTATATATGGATGCATGGAAACTGCACGAGAGCAAACTTGTTAATCACGGAAATAGGAAAAATGACACATAATCTGTCAAATACAGCAAACACAACGGTGCACGATTGGCTTTTGGGCATTTTGGGAAACTTCAGTAATGTCTGGGTCATGCAGAGGGTATTAGAAACCCAATATTACCCTTCTGTCTCCTGAGGGCTTATGTGAATGGATACGACCGCAAAACGCCATACACCCTAAGAACCGGACATCATCAATAGAGAATGTGCATTGACAGCACCCATACTAACTAAATATCTTTATAACCTTCACAAGAAAGCCATTTCGGGATGGTTATTGTATGTTGACATTTGTGTGTTTGTTTGAAGATACTGGCTGCACATTTATTTATGAAATATTACTCTGACTGTCGAGCTCTGCTAATTTTGCAACTGGATTTGCACTTCGAAAAAAAAAACTATTCATTTGGAAAAGCTGAGTGCGGAGAACAATAAAACAAATAGTGGGTCACTGATATGGTCGAAAGGCACAAAGTGCGAAGTAAATCCAATTACGATCCGAAACACCCACACGTGCTTTAGGATAGGTTTCACACAAGGAATTTGAAATGGATTTTGTTCCGGGACCAAGTAAATCCGTAAAACCATGTGATACTTTTCAGAGAGTGGTTCTGTTAGGGCATAAAGCACATGAATTTGAAAGTACTATACTTTCGGAAAGTACGGAACAAAGTCCATTTGAATTTAAAGCGAATTAGCGGTCGGTCTCAACAAAAAAATACAAAAAGAGGAGGAGTAAACAACCGTGCGTTGACCACCGTTTTTAAACCGTGTGTGTTTGGAATTTTACTAGCCAAATTCAAAATATTTTGTCAACATTTCGTCATTTGGATGCTGCGGAGTGCGTTATAATTTGAAAAGGCCATCCCTCGATTTTTCCAGGGCCGTGATAGTATTAAAATCGGCAAATCGCCTAAAGCGAATTTTCCCATACAAAATCGCAAAATATGGTTGTTTGAGAACATTTTTGTGCAAGATGCACTTATTTGTTTGTGTTTTTATGTTTATTTTCGTTTATAACTTTTTTCAAACTATTTTTGGTGAAAAAACCCCAAACCGGGTGGTATTTCGCTTTAAAGCACGTGTGGGTGTTTCGGATCATAATTGAATTCACTTCGCATTTTGTGCCTTTCAAACATATCAGTGCCTACAATTCTCCATGTTATGTATGGTAAATCTCAACGACTCCGAATGCATCAAACCGGCAAACAAAATTATTTTATTAACAATCGCGAGGAAAAAAATTATGTAGATATTCGTTGAGATCTGAATTGATGGTGCCCGCGAATGAATACTGGATTGAATACATATACCCTGCATATGCGCAGTACAATAATATAGAAAGCTCGGTGGGTTAAGGAGGTTTTAAAAAAGGATAAAGTTCTAAATAGTACACATATGCTAATTTTAGTTTGTATAAATGTATTTAATTATTGATGTTTGTTCTTAGATTCCTCGGCTGCCAAATAGGCATCACAACGGGTGTTTACTGCTTCGATAGCATTTCTCGACATTGCTGTCTTGACGTTCAGGGCCAAATCTTCATTGTTAGCGAAAATCACTCCGACGATTCCAGAATGTACGCAACGTCTGAATTTGTTTCACTTTATCGTAATATTGTTGTATAACCACACAACTATTTGCTTGTTGAAAGTCTAATAGGGGGAAAACGGTTTATTGCTAACTGATAATTGATACAAAATGTAGAAAACGCCCTGACTAATAACTAAACTCTACAATGAACAGATGCAACCATAAAAATCACTTACAGTTTAATGATCGTTGGTTCGCAAAGTTCTATTTCATCAACTTCAGCCACTTCGTTGAAGAATGCTTCGAAGTTGTTCTCGATAAAGAGACTTGGCAATATCAGTTGCAGATACTGAAATAGCTTGATTACAATCTCAGGGATATCAAGCAACAATGCATAACCCATACAACATGCTGAATGCGGCAGTGAGCACTTTTTTCACTCCCATTATTTTTCTTTCCACACGAATTTAATCATTTCCTTCGCTTACCTCATAGTCTACGGGCTCGCAGGCAGCAATTTCTATAGGTGTACCTCCAGCGAGTACTAAGACGGCCGCCGCTGTTACAATCCGAAACATCATCAGATTCCCTGGAAGGTGTTCAATTCTTGTGAGTACTGAATAAAACAAGATGCTCACGAAACTCAAACGAAATCCAATCGCGAACTGAACTTATATCGAAGGATATTACCGAAGAACTGAGCATAGTCAAAGTAAGATACAGAAGTAAACGGTCCAGGTATTAAAAACGTTTACTCGAAGTAAACATTCTTAACGAGAAGAAATGTCTTGTAGAGAAGAAATTTCTTTATGATATGTCACGTAGTAAGCCTCATGAGTGTTGGATGTGTTTTGATCTTAGATTCATACGCTTCAAACGGTAATGTGCATTTGCCAACTAATGCTGAAGTGTATATACGTCCATAATGAGCAGTACCATTTGACAGTATGCGACATATTCATGTGTGTGAGCAGACTGCAATGCGGATCTACAATTTGTATCCCTGTAAAAGTGGGCGGACGCAATGGAAGGCATTCATTAAAATGAAATAATACATAATTCGATGGATTACGTTCTCTTTTTGTCGGTCTGGTACCCAATGCCTTGGAGGTCTTCAAAAAGAACTCTTAAATGATAATCTTTACCTCTTTTTTGCTCGTATAAAACAGAGTAAAATCTGCGCTGGCCAATTAACAAAGTGAAATGATATGGTGATTTGGGGTCGGGATAATCTGTTATGTACGGGAATTAAACATTAGTTGCTTACAAATTGTGGAACACTCAATTCTCCGGGCACGTGTACGGCCACTTAATGGAAAGTTTTATTAGGCTACCAACCTAAAAAAAAGTGGTAATTTATCCATATATCCCGGTGTGTCATCGAACGAAGCACTGTTAACATAATTGGGATGCGTTTAATAATACGATTAACGTAAAAACGTAAGGCACGACAAGACGTAAGGCAAGACGTAAGGCAGACATATTTATGCGCAAGTATATACAAAAACATCAGTGCGATTAGTTGGGCCTCACCCATGACCGTCCATTCCGAAACTACGTACAACATCTGGCGTATGTGCTTTGGTTGCTGATAATTTGTACAACACTTATGTTTTGTGGTGGAACCCCGAGATTTTCAATACATTTCCCTATTACATTGACATCTAAAACATGCCGGCATTGATCTCTAGGTAAATGTTAATGTTACTCTAACAACCACGCATAGTTATTTTCCAAGTTTATCAACTTGTTAGTTGATCTAAAAATTCATTTATTTGCTCTCAGCACTTAGAAGTTGATATATTGTAAGTGTTGTAATAAAGCAGACAGGGAAAATTAGTTTCGGCCTCTAAATATAGATTGACATTTGGGAATTAGTTTCAGTAAAATACAGGATTTGCTTACGGACACAAATTCTGTGCAAAAAATGCATCCTGATTATCAGTCTACTAGGATTAAAACACGGCGACTCTAATGTGTGTGTCATTCTTGTTCAGGGAATCAAACTTTAATCACAAGGCGTGCTGGGACTAAACGACAAAAAGTGTCTGAGAGTATGTCATTAACTCTTCATACAGAAGGTGATGTGTGCTCGTGGGCCGAAGCGCGTGAAACGGATAAAATATTTGCAATTATCTCAGTAACAGGAAAAGATACCGGCTTATCCGTGCCCACTCTCAGGAGCAAGGCGTTCTATTGCGGATTTCTAGCCAAGTAATCTCGACTCAGAAACCATCAAATAATGAAGGACATGGTTTACAACCGCACGTAGTACTGAATAATTTAATTGCGGCGAAATTCAATTTGTGACGACATTACGCAGTAAGTAAAAAGCACCCAGAATTATCGCTGAGTTCAATGAAAGCGGCACAACATCAGAATATCACCAGAAAGCTAAACTGAGTAACGAATCTCAGGTGAAAACAGCACGATTAATCCTTTTTTCTCAACTGGAACACTTGATCGTTGTAGTTAAAATGAGTCAACAAATACGTCGGTTCTCAATTCAAAACATGTTTATATTATTCGGCTAAGATTTGGTTCGTCAATAACCAATTTAATTGGCCACGTAAAGAAAAAGAGGAACAACCGATTCATCATTTATACGCTCGTCTGCAAATCTCCTATGGTAAATTTAATCAAAATTCTATCAAACAAATAATGAATGGCTTTTAAACATCTCCAAGATGTATAGTTCTAGAACAAATGTATAGTTCTAGACTGTCATCTTATCCAACGGAAATATCACAGAGTGACGCACTGTATGATTGTTAATGACAATGACTTTAAGAACGATCACCGTAGCGGCCAGGATTCAGCGATCAGTTAAAGTGTTTTCCTGGAAGAGGATTAACATGATAACATGTCAAAGCAAGGGATTATATACCAAAGCTAATGATCATATTTTGGACGATGCATGGTGCTAATTAATAAACATGTTATCTCCTATTCTAGGAGGTTTGTTTTCAACACAAAGTACTGTTTAGCATGCGTGATTGTAGAAGTTTCGACGATCACTCAATCGAACTCTTCTTTTGGCTTGCTTAACTTTTCGGTTTTCACGCTATGAAGAAGGGAAGGGATCTCTCCAAATGAGCCTGCTACGGGTAGGGTACAGGGGCGATTTTCGGATTAGGTGTTCTCCTGTTATTTATATTACAACATCTTGTAGTATATTCCAGGTATTGGAGTAGCAATATGGTAAAAGGGACGCGGTCATCTTTTTGTCTCTTCTGCATACTTTGTGTATAAATAGTTTTGTAAGGAAGCATAGAAAAACAGCTGATTTCACCGACTAATTCACCGAGGAAAAAGTGTTATAATTATAGATATGCCACAAATTAAAAACGTTAGTACTACTTAAGAACAATTGTCCTATATGTTCCTGCTTTATCAGCGTGAACATATAGGACAATTGTGACAGGGTTACAGTGGATATGGTTCTATAAGAGAACTATTTTTTCGTCGCCGTGTTATTTGATGTCGTATTTCTGGCTAATTTTTTTTCCAACACTATGCTCTGCGCATTATTCAGCTAATAAAAGCATAAAGTATACAAAAGGGACGAAAAGGTGACCGCGTCCCTTTAACCACTGAACGGTGTAGAAATTGTTTCCAAAGTGGTTTGCACATATTTCAGAAAGGTGGCGTGCACATGCGTATATCATTGCGTGACTCTCACCCCACACAATTATATACAGTACTCCAAAACAATCCAGGATTTCTGTATGGGAAAACGCTCCCCGGATACTTGTAGTCAATAAATACGCTTGTAGTCTCGATTGGGAAAGGTTATGCGGAAACAAAAACAGATTATTTCTAGAATACAATAGTAGTATTCAAAACAAGGTGGCGCGTATTGTATTATTTAAAAACAAGTTGACATTTTCTTAACTAGCCCACACATGAATTCTTGTCTAATCTGCAGCCAAAAAAAGCTGCACTTTGCATGCAATTACTAACGTCAGCTACAATTGTAAGCGTTTACGTTATAGAAAGATATACTACTTTGCTCAAAAAGTACGTCAAAGGGCTTCTTCTAGGAACGTAAACACAAAAGCCGGAGTCTCCTACATTACTTTTACATGGAAATGAACCTGCAAACCAAGTGAAAGTATAGTACTGTTGGATAAAACCCTTATCACATATTTGCGAGAAAAATACTAAGGCAGAAAATTCCGGGAACAGACTGACTTTTATTTTCCTATTATGACCCATTTAGTGGTTTTTCCTAGGATTTCAATGCTGCTTTTTTTCGTTCACTGATTGGAAAATTCATGATCCAGGCGACAATGTAACTAATATCAAAGTTCATTTTACTCCCGTATTAAATTGTTCAGTAAACAGTTTAATAAGACGGTATCGCAATACTGATTAGTGTTAATTAGTATTTTATGAGAATTTCCTGCAAATATATAAATACATAAATTCTATAATCATGGTTTTTTTATAAAGTATGCGTTAGTCAACATGCCATTAGTATTCATTTGACAAATTAACCGGGAAGGTGGATATTATACAAAGGAAAACAACTGGGGCAAATAGCTTCATTATATGAATTATGACTTCTTTTAGTGGCGTCTTTTTGTTCGTCTTTTGTGAGGAGATGATTAAGTACATCAGTGCAACTATGACTAGGTCGCTTTATTGTAGGGAAGGGGGGATGGTTGGTCAGGATTCGGGGCCCTTTTAATTTGTTTAAATGCAACTATAAGTTTTACGTGGTGTAAACTGAACCGGGTGAATTTCGGCTCACCTGCGCAAGTTCTACCCAACAGCTTTCTAAGTCTAGTAGCAGTGCTCTCCTCTCTAAGAACGCAAAAATCATCACATGATTAGGAAGAATATTATATTGTGAAAGCAAATGACCCAGGTTTTAGTAAACAACTTTTGTCCGTAATTGTCAAACATTGCTCATTGAGGTCAGGCAACCCTTGGCCATAAAAGTAACGCTCCAAACGTGTTTGAATTTTGTTCATTTGTATTTGGCACAGTTAACATACATGCAACGGGGGCGGTTTACGGGGACGGAATTTAGCAAAACAAAACAGTAGTTCAAGTCGACTATTCTGATGGCAATGCAATCCATACGACTTTTTTCAGGTGAGCTTTTCGATCCCACATGAGGATTATCACTTTGCAACAGAAGGAAGAAAGCCCGTTTTCGTATCTGTTTTTATCAAACGCATATATCACATACCAGTAAATCTGTGTTCGGTTTGTGTAAAAGTGTTCGGTCTATTTGTTCACCGATCTTTTTTCCAATGCGTATGGCGCCGCTCCATTGCTCAGGATGGCCTGGGGGACAATCGGAATGTGGCTGGCTGAGGCATAGCGAGAGCTGGTCCAACCATCAGCTCGAGATATCCGCGGGGACCCGCCGCACTCCAAATGAAGCACTCAGAAGAGCAGGTTTTCACATAGAGAGGGAAACAAAGATAGAGAGGTAAGTCGAATGGACAATCGACACACAAACAGCCTCTCGCGCCCCTCTTTCAGCAACTAAACGCCTCTAATTATACGGCGATGACACTCAAGTGCCCCTATATGACTGTATCAGAGTCAAACAAGCATCACGTTTCCTTATTGCCACCTCTCTACTGCGTGTGTTCTATGACACCCAAGGGAATATTCTAGTTCACGATGTATTTGAATGTACTGTACTTCTGTTTATTACCAGAACATTGTTGTCTACTGTTTTCAAATAGACATTAAGAAACGAAACAAAGTGTCATATGTCAGAAAACTGTGCAGAAAATATTCACTCACTACAGGCAAATCAGTAAAATCAAAGAGGCCATTGCTGTTGTTCACAATTAGTTTTTTTTTGCCTATCACAAGTATCAATTACTAATTCTTTTTCGGGCCACTGATTATTTTTATGTTTAGGTCTTAAATAATGGCAAAAAAACAGTTAAAGGGATCGGCTCACCTCAAATCGTGTCTGTTTTTTTTGTTTCTTTATTTTCTATAAGGGATAATAAAAATTTGGAATACAAAAAGTAGTGTTATATTTCAATACTCACGAAGATATTAGGTGATAAAGTGGTGGATCGATCGGCCCGAAATGAAAAAGTGTAATTGTCCTGCCTTGTTTGTATGGGACAATTAACACTTTTTCATTTCGGGCCGATCGATCCACCACTTTATCACCTAATATCTTCGTGAGTATTGAAATATAACACTACTTTTTGTATTCCAAATTTTTATTATCCCTTATAGAAAATAAAGAAACAGAAAAAACAGACACGATTTGAGGTGAGCCGATCCCTTTAAATATCGAATTATTTTTAATTCGAAAACTACGGGATTAGGTATTCATATCATTCAGATCCGTCTTATTAAAAACAAATAAACCGCTGACTAACTACACATTAAAGGTAAAACAAGAATACATACTTTAGAAAAAATTTTTTAGTTAGAGGGTAAATACCTGACTAATCATGACTAATAAATAAAACAGCTATGAGATAAATTACGAAAAGACAAAACAATGTCTGATGTTTGAGAAACTTTAGGAAAGTTCATTGTTTTACCATTTTAAGTTTGGCGAAAATAAATTTAATAAATGCGGAACACATATTGTGGGATCGTGTGGCCCAGTTTGGATGGGCAGTATATGAACAGACATTTTCATTTTTCTTGGAGCGGTGCATAATTATGATCAGACGTCAAAAAGAACGTCCATTATGCCATCTTTTGGCATTTAAATGAGTTTAAAAGGTCCTTTCAGTAGGGCATTCCGGAAGCATGACTTGAATTACCCGTGTTTTGGTTTTGGTCCAGGGGTCATACGTATTTGAAAAATGGTAACTATCAAACGAAGTCTTTATCGGAACAGACGTAATCCGACTCGTGTTTAATTTCTACTGGGAGCTAATGAATATTTACGGATATGGCACAACGTCCGTAAGGAAAAAAATCCTTTACTTGTTTTGGTTGAAGTGCAACCGGGTAATATATGGCTCTGAGAGAAACAACACTGTGCTGCTAAAATGTTTATTCTAAAAACACGTAAATAGGTAAATTGTGTTTGTATCTCATTTTTTTTTTGTGAATCCTGCTTTCACATTCGATCAATTTTCTTCATTTGTTCTGGGAATCAAAAAGAATGAGTCCGTTTTCTATTGTCGAGTGTTTCCGGTCCGCACTGTCCTATCTTCTTTCTCCGTCTTTCTTTGGCGATCCGAAATACGTCCAAAGGGATTCTAACGTACTCATTCAAGTAGTCCGCCAGCAGAAATTACAAATTTGACCTTCTGAGAGCCGACAACAACTCAAGTTCCGCTACATGATTCATTTTTGTGTGTCTAAGTGCTTACCAAATACAGTCCACTTTTCAACTCTACGAGCATATATCTCGCTTACTGAGTTCGATTATGTAGTATCATTCTAACCATGTTATGTATGCTTGTTGACGCAGTTAAGCAGAACAGAACAACCATATGTATTATATTAGTGTGCCTGTTGAATTTTGTACTTTTTTATTATTGTTCATTTTGACGAAACAAATAGACGATGTATGATATCACTCCTTGTGTACTTACTGTGCGTTCACGCAACGCGTGTTTTTCTAAATGCACATTCTTCATAAAGAATGCTTTTTTTTTCTGAATCGTATTGATTGATAATCTTCCAGCGCATGTCGGGTTGATGCTCTCTTTGTTATCACTATTGATTGCCTCGGGCACGGTGTTGAGGGCAGACACAGAACCTTGGACACCGTCCACGTATCCAGACCCCCGAACCAACGCTACACAATGCAACACCGCTGAATCATCCACCCTCTGCGATCCAGATCATCTACTCACAGACCAATGGAGAGCCACAATTGATGAAAACGTCAAGAAACAAGTTGACAGTACGTTTTCCTTATTCTTCCTTTGGTAGAAAAATCTGACAATAACAAAAATACAAATTTCATGCAACTATTTTTAATACGAAATACTACTCGTTGTGGCATTTGTCAACGTCAAAAATATCAAGGTTTTCTAACAACAATTGCATGGGCCGACTTGAAACTGCGTTCTCATTAAAATATATGTTACTTCATGATTACGCAATGTGGAGATTCAATATGTGGATGATGCACCAGAAGAATGTCTTAATGGAACAGACGATTTTCAAATTTACGTGATCTTGGCGAGGCGGATTCAAACAGCCAACAACACGACCGTTACATCTGCAGACCTCGTGGGTTCAATTTGGAAGTGTTGTATTCTGAGCATCATGCGACGTAGTTTAGTTTTTTTTTCAGAAGCGGATTGAATTACACAAAACAATGAGAACGGCTACTGTTTACGGTACCGCATCACTTGTTTGCACAAAATTCTTCTTCATTACAGTAATATAAATGAGACTTATGGTTTGTTCTAGACTGCATTTGGCAACGAACTGGCCGACGAGTTCGAGTTGAATACACAGAGTTGCAAAAATTTCCTTCTGCTGATTGTTGTCGAACAAGCACACGAGGCATATGTCCGGGTAGGTTAATAAGTTGAGTTATCATACCACATTTTTGACCTGTACATAGTCAGTTCGTTATTAGCAAACAAACAAATATGATCCTTTTTGTACGAGTAAAAAGAATATGATCCTTTTTGTACGAGTCGAAAGAATCAGTGACTTACGGTTTTTGTGTGCAACTGAAGTGGGTACCTTACGCTTTAATCGATTAAATTATCCTTTCATTGTCTCTTTTCGCAGACTGGCAGCCACCTAAAAGTTCCTTCTGATTTGATGGAAAACGTCTTCAATCAATCCACAAATCTATTCAATGAGAAAAATTACATGGAGGTATGGACAATTTCCGTGTACCATGTTCTTAGAATTTAAGACACTTCCAAATAAATGTAACGGTTTTTTCCTATGTGCCTTGTTTGTAACCACCACTATCTTTATTCGCTGTCAACTCGACTAGTATGTATAACTAGTGCTAATGCCATGACACTGTTATTTTCCACAGGTTCTCAGCAGAATTATCGATGAGATTGGTGAACAAATGGTAGCCTCTTTTGCACCTCCAGAGCCAGTTGTTGAAACAACACAGGTAATTGAGTTGGCAGAGCTATGAATAGTTTTTGCACTTGGTGTCGTTACATTTATGATTTCTTTAAAATTTAAGCGGTATTTTTTTTTGGATTCTCAATTTCTATTTAAGGAAACGGTCACTGAGATACCAGTAGTAGAAAACACTGATAATTCGAGTGTTGTTCCCAACACGTTTGCTCCTTCGGAAGATCACCGAGCAGCAAGCATGTATGTCGTTGTTCTTCTTAAAAATAATTGTTCAGTACTTGACGGAAGTACATCATCGTCACTACGACCAGTGTTCGTTTAAAAAAAATTGTTCCGGTTGTAGATGTGTGTTCAAAAAATTTTTTTTATTGAAACCAGAGGCGCTGTCGAAAGTCTCTATGAACCTTGCACTGTTTTCAGCTTGATTTACATCGGAATGATCATTATCGTCGTCGTTGTGATTGTGGCTATTCTAATGGTGGCAATGTGGAAGTAAGGTTTTGTGGAAGGTTTTGTAACTATCTTTCCCAGAATTGTGTGATATTTACAGTCATGTTGTTTTCCTATTTATGCGAAACGACCTGACAATCAACTCTAGGTACCGTTGCCACCGTGAAACAATGGTCATTCACAAGACACTATCACCTCCCGAAGACAGGTATGATAGGTACTGTTCTTTGTATACAGTTTACTTTTGGGTGCTTCCAAGAGCAATTTTTTTCAAAAGTATGCAGAATCAAATTAAGCGTATATGTCAGTACCATAGAGAATTTAGCAAGCTCCCTCCTAGAACAAGGGACTATAATTTGTGAGTAAAGAACGCATATGATAGAAACGAGATCATGTAACCTGTAAAAGTTGTTCAACGCAGCATTACGTTGCAGGTATATTCGCGATCATAAGGAGGACGTTTCGTCAAATTCAGACTTACATATCAACGCCCATTCGTCGAGTCATCCCAGTGGAGGAGTCGAAGCAATTGTACGAGAAAATAATCAGTTCAACATAGGCAAAATGTATAGACCATCTATCGTCCTATTAGTTCTTTGTGTGGAGAGAACATGGATAACTCTTTTCAGAAGAACGACAACATCATGTCTCCACAATGCAGTCCAGCGAATATGAGCAGCTCGTCAATTCAGGTGTTGGCATGATTTCTCGTTGTTATTTCATGATACATGCATCCGTAATTAGACTACGGAAACTGCAACCTATTTCCTTCCGTAAAACATGTTTTCGACGCTTATAATACTCGATATTCAACATTTGCTCTGCATGTTAGAATTTGTCAGCTATTTAAGTCACTAGTTTATATTTCAGGTGAAAATCACTGCATTCAATCTTTCTACTGACTCCATCGAGGGCGATTTGGTTGCCCCTCCGGAGGCAACGGAAAGTTGCACACTTTAAATTAATTTTCAATCATCACAACAAATACGTAACTATGATTTCACGTAGATTTCTTTTTCCCGTAATATAAGGATGTTTGTCTTGTCATCATATTTTTTACATCTTTTCTCCATGATATACGTATCGTCTAAATTTTCATGAAACTAGCGGTCACAAAGAGCTACGTTCTGGGGCGCATAGTGCGGCGCATACTTTCCCGCACGTTTTGGGCGTGCGTGCATACTTTCCCGCATGGTGTGGCGTGCGCGCAGACTTTCCCGCAGAGCTGCAGACTTTCCCGCATACTTTCCCGCATACTCTGCCATCATGCGGAAACTCGCTGAAATTACACATTGCGACACTTTTGTTCGCCCAACCATGCGGCAGACTTTCCCGCAGACATAACCGCGAGGCGCAGACTTTCCCGCAGACATACCCGCAGACTTTCCCGCAGACATACCCCATGGTTTCCTGCAGACAAACCCGCCACGCAAAAAAGCTGCCTCCCTAAAACGCTTAGGACATAGTCCAAATGACTGCCGCCGAGAGACGTCTCCGCCTTTCCATCCTTTTGCCACATGTGCGGTTATGGCTGAGTGGTTGAAGGCGCTGACTACAGATGAGTGGTCAGGGTTCAATTCCACCCATGTGCTTATGTCTTATGAGGCTTTATTCATAGAATATATGTTATGTGAAGTGTTCTACATGGCACATAATATGTAATATACTAAATTACACAATAAACAAGCATTACATTATTTTTCGAATTTTTTCCCCCTGCAGACATATCCGCACGGTGCACCGCAGACTTTCCCGCATAGTGCGGACCTGTAAACCCGCACCATGCGGGAAAGTCTGCGGTGCACCATGCGGGTCAGGTTCAGAGAGATACGAGTAATTGTGCATTCAGCCACTTTTCTCTTATACATATTTATATCATTTCCCTGCGATCACGCGTTTAGTCTTTCAATGCCTAATTATATTCTTTTTTCTTGATGTTTGATAAATATGTGTGTGAATGTTTTTATGATGTGTGAGATCTGTTAATTAAATATACAATATGAGCATTAAAAACAAGAGACAATCGCTTAGTTAACTGCCTTTTCTCGGAATCAAATTCTTGGTCCGAGTATACATAATGACACTATTATGTCAATTACTCAAATTTTAAGTATTCAAGTACTGCATACATGAAATAGTTATGAAATGACGCAGCAAAGAATTGCTTAAAAGTGAACTATTATATGAGAATGAAAGGTCCCTGCATGTGTTCTCCAATTCCGTCTCTACCCATTGATATGCAAATGAATGTCACTGTTTCTCGGGATGCCGGAAACGCTATGAAAGGGTCCTTTGACCTCTAGTACATACATACGAACTTGATACAATGAACTGAATAGTTATTTGAAGATATTTAGATAAATATAAAGAAAAAGGGAACTACTGATGTATATTTATATATTCCAAAAAGTTTCAGTTTATTTCCATCCAGCTGGAGTGCGTATATGTGAGGCTGGCCATAAATATTTTTCCTGGGACTAAGTCCAACCTATCGCTGGTTGGAAATGATGCGACATATTGTAGTGTAACCCGGCTGCCTCACAATTAATCTCTGCAACACCAGAGCGTTGCCTGGGTTCAGCTATATCCCCGAGGCCACCCTAGGTACGAGCATACACACAAACATCATACACAACCAAGCAGTCAGCCACTGGCACACCGAGCGGGCAATCCCACCATTTGCTGTTAGATTCCTATTCAAGAAAAAAAACTAATATAGTTAACAGCTGCAATCTACGACTGCCTACTCGTATTCCACACTCAGGAAGAAAACGGAGGTATTTTTTTATAATTAATTCAACAACAAAAAAAATCATTTTCCGAACAGGTTTTCAAATGGCTTCTCATACAGTGGAGAAATTCAATGCATATGTCCTTGGTTGCAGAATACAACTATTCCATAGTTGTGCCCAAGCAGTAATAAGCTTAAAGACATTTACTTGTCCAGAAAAAAACGTATGAAATACAACGAAGAATAAACTTTTGTTGTTTATAATAAACATTGCTTTGTATCATAACTTCTTCTGGTGAAACAATCAACAATGCGTTAAAAATTCGCTTTTGATTTGAATTACATCTTGGCGGGAAACGGGAAAATGGTGATTCACCGATATGCATTTCCCATGTTGTTTGCTCAGATAGTGACCGCTGTATTGGGCAGGATGCCAAGAATAGGTCGAAGCTGTATTGATCCAAAGACCACACGCAGAGTATTCTGAATTTATTGTTCTATTGCTTTCTGTCCAATACTGAATCTACTTGGAAGTAGAATCAAAGTCAACGAATATAACCACTGCTCCTTAATTCGTCAATTAGCACAAATACTGCTGAAATTCCACAACAATTGTGCGCCAAGCCTATTTATTCATCAATAAAAAGCTACTAAAATCAAACGTCCATTGAAATCTAGAAATGATTGGAAGGACATATTCAAGCACATAAATTCGCTAAGAATTCTACGAACTCGACGTTGTTTAGTTGGTGACTACTTAAATAAATTCCGAGTAAAATGCCATACAATACTCATAGCCGCACAACAACTTACAGACACGAGTATCAACGCCCAATGGCAATTCAAAGGACTGGTGGAAAGTATTCGGCTCCTCTACTACTAATATACACGGTTTTCTTTTGGGTAAGCCTATTTTTAGCTCGTTGTTTTTACCTTTTATTATTAATTTACTACACTCAGAAAGGTTTGAATTTGCAGGAGTGTTTTCGATAGTTTACCAATTAATAATGCCCGGTGAAAACGTTAGCTTGACATGAACAAGTTATTATTTAGGGCAGCGGATTGGCTCTCATATTTATTGGTCTATGGACACAACTCGATCCGAAAAGGAGCTACATCCTTCGATTGGTTCATTTATCAGAAAAGAGCCCCCTTCTTATGTATGCCGCAGTGATCTGCATACTCTCTGGTGGTATAACATGTCTCGTCGGATTTGTGGCGTGTTGTGCTGCACTGAAGCGTCTCAGATGCATGTTGGTTATGGTGAGTCTCCAGTTTGTTTTAGCTACAATTTTTCGGCAAAAATATTCTTTGGGCAGAACTCTAGTTAAATAATTCCTGTCTTATGCAGTATTTATTTGCACAATTAATGAGTAGCGTCGGTAGTAAGTTAGCAGATATTTTAGGGTAGCTGGAACAAGCGATATTCAAAAAAAAATTAATGAAACGATATCAAAACACCAAACGTTTTACAGTTCATGATATTTCTCGTTATACTGTTTGTCGCTGATGTTGCAATTGGATCATTAGCGGTCGCCTACAGAGAGCAGGTAAATATTTTGCATTTATTTTATTAATTTTTCGTTAAGCTAACATAATTGCGAGCATCGGTTATTCTCACACATGATAGCTAGCGATACGGACTATGCGCGTGAGTAACGCACGAATGTTTCCACTGTCCGGAGATCGTTTCTGTCCCTAATAAGTAAAATTTTCTTTGATCTAACAACTATTTGTTGTGTTTCAGTATACAGCAGAAAAGCTTCGTGTGTATATTTCTAATATGTCGACCAATCGTTATGGGCGAGACTATTGGGTGCTGCCCCTTCTCGATACTATTCAATTTTTTGTGAGTGACTCATCTTTACTAACAGTTTTTACATATTTAAGCGAGTGTCGCGAAGAAATGATTCAGTAATACATTACATGATCACGACATAATTTTCTTAATGAACGTTAACAACGAGTTGCTCAGCAAAAACATTAATGGCACAGAGACGAACAATTCATTTTGAGGTTGGAGTATGAGTTCCTCGGTTTTTTTCACGTTTTTTGATTGCTAACTTGATGTTGTATTTTGTATTGTCGTTTTGCTCGGAACTGACATAACCTTGTATGTGGTACTTGCAACGTTCTTGTGTTGTTTTATGTTCATATGCCTCCTTGCTCATATTTTGTCCATGTCTAGTTATATTATATTTTGTCCATGTTCTTATTAGTCAATTCTTTCTGGTTGCTCGATTTTTGTAGGCTATTAGTCACTGGATAATTATTTGATTAAAACGATTTTATTTTCCAGCTTGAAGTAGAAGTAGAAATTCCAGTTGACACATAACAATACAATGCGCTTTAAACTTAAACGTCTCATCAAACGCGACTATGGAGGCAATGGTGCGCGAGGCCGAATGGTCACCTCGATTATCGACCGACTGCAGTTCTATGTAAGTTGCCTGGTGACTTAAATTAACAATTACAAAGTATTCCGAAACAAAAGAAGTATATTACAAACGTTTAGGATAAAATCCAAATTTCGTACTCTCCTTTTCACTCTTATTTTTGAAAGATCCTTATTTCAGGGCCGATGCTGTGGTTCAATTAGCCCGGAAGACTGGTCCGCTTCCCAGTGGCAGGCAAAGGTTGACGGACAGACCAGCATAGAAGTATTTGGTTATGCACTGACTTTTTGGAATCCTTACATTATATTCCTAAAGGCGTTTATGCGAATTTTCTAAAATATTGAATGTAAACGAAGTGATCGTGTGCTCTCAGCATCAGTGTGAAGCCGCTACGAAGTGACAACTCAGGTTCTCTGACCCGATAGTGAAGCTAATTTTTACTTTACCTAGATTCCAAGAATAAGAGGTGAATGGTCGTTTTCTCTTAAGGTTGACCTATCTGAAGTACTGGATGATGGGATCTTGTATCCCGAATCCTGTTGCCGACAGATGTCTGGTGCGAGTGCTCTTAATCCGGTGGCTAGGAGTTTGGCACGATGTCAACGGAGAGATGCCACACCTCATTGGAGACATAACACGGTACACATGGACGCAATGGAGTTTATGTGACAATCGCTAACTGACATGCTTGCTTTTTTGTTGTTGATTCCTTTATATCTATCTGGTTATTCCGCGCTCGTTATTGTATATAATAATGTAGTACTTTATCGAAATGTTTTATGAATGTGATTGATTTAACTCTATTAACCGTAAACCGCGGATGTTGTTTGCTTTTTGTTGTGTATGTCCCTTGATGTTTATTTTCCTCCACGTGAACTAATCGAGGAATGATGCTCTGGCTTCCTGCAGCTTTAAAACCAGCGACTCGATGTTCTTCTGTTTGTAAGATAAAACTAAAATGAACTAGTTACAAATGGATGCAAATCAAATCAATCCCGTTCGTGTTGTAGCATGCTTGCTGTGGTGGAAATGGTCCAAAGGACTATGACAACTCATTTTGGTTCATAACGAACACTGTGCGAGGGACACGGTCCTATGTTCCACCGTCCTGTTGTAAACAGGCTCAATCGGGCAGAGCCTGGAGTGTACAACCAATTGATCCAATGTGTACTACTTACTACTATTACTCGGGTGCATTTAACAGTTCGGTAAATGCCGAGGTAAGAATTAACATAACTCGTAAACGGTTTTGTATTTCTTCATGTGATACTTTTTTTTGTCTTTTCTTTCATATATGCAGTAACAGAAATATATGAACGTTAAACTTATTTGTATGTTTTATGAACAAATGTCTTTCAGGGATGTTACCAGAAGCTACATTCCTGGTTGCTCGACATGACTAACTTATTTATGGGAGTTGGATTCGCCTTTGCAGGTTTCCAGGTAATTTTTATTTTATTTTCCTTGAGACATGAGCATGGATGGTTTGTTTGTATCTTCATATGGCTTCTTATTTTATGCTAGGATAAGACGAAAGTTGCGTTATGCATGTACTTAGGGTAAATATTTATTAGAATATTTATAATGATCATTCTCCTCAATATTATTTTGAAATATAAAGAGAAAGTCACTTGCAACATTAGGGTAATCATAATACTGAACAATTAAAAGGATTCCGAGATCTGTGTTAAAATCTTTATTTCAGGTAATCGGCCTCATCATATCATTAATACTATGCAACAACATTCGCTATTATACGTATGTCAAGGAATATTAACTGGAGGTTGTAAATAAAGTTGTCTTCCAATGGTGTCTTTTCCCCCAAATAACATGCACAATCTACGCTTCGGAATTTTTTTTGTTTGACAGAAATCAGGACCTTTTCTAGAAGGTAAAAAAGCACTACCCAAACTATATGTTAGCCGAAACTAGAGGTTGGAGGGTTGATGCTTTCAACATCTTTCTTTCCAGTTTGCTTACTTTTTGTAAGAAGAGAAAGAGAAAAAGAGTTGCGTTCTAATGGAAACCAATTTTGAATTCAATGGCATCAACGGTATAAAGCCAAAGTGAAACAGGCAAGGATGTTCTACATCCATCATAATTCTTATCTTCTCCGTGTGTTGCCCCCTAACCCGGCAGCGTGAAAGCGCATGTCCCAAGTTTGCCCGCGATTTTTCAGCAAATATATTGTTCCGTCAGCACTCATAATTAACTAATTTCTGCCTTATGTAGTATTTATTTGCACAATTGATGGGTAACCGTCGGTAAGTTACCAGAGGTTCGCAAGTTAGCCCGCGAGAAAAAAACGCAGCGTCCGTGCCACAATACTATGAAAACACACTCCGACCTCAAAAAGGCAATAAAAGCCCGTCATTTCTAGCCTTCTTTACATGCACTATGTGTGGTGTGTAGGAGATGCAACTTCATTATACTACAGGTGTATGCTTGATATGCTGCTGTCTTACGAATGTTGTAAAATGACAAGTGCTTTCATTGAACTTCAATGGTGTAACACAACAGTCTATGCTCGAAACTGTGAGAGTCATAAACCTTTCTCAATCGGACACTATGCCAGTTCGGTTTGAGCTGTACCAAATATTCAGTGGACATTTTACAACGTTCCCAACGATCTTGCAATATCTCAGCATTTTAACTTTAACTTTAATGGATAATCAATTATAGAGTCAGCAACGAAATACAATTTCAAAAAGGCAAATGCACGACCCATTTATCAGTAGGAATAAGTCAAATACTCTGAGTTATGCAACTACATTTTGTGGAATCGTCGTGTTTATATTAATAACTATTGTAACCATAATATACATTCACGCTGAGAAGTTCCATCGGAGTTCGGTCGCTGACTTACAGGAGGTTAAGGTGATTTACTCTACGCTGCTAATTCTGAATATGATGTATGAATAAACAGTGTCAGAATAGAGTGTGCTGATTTTGAGACACAAATTTGCGGCAGGAAAACTCTTACTTTAAAATTCTAATGTATAAGTAGTTTTTGCGTTTCACTTATTTTGCTCTAATGCTGACAAAGAGCATGCTCTCAACTGTTCAAAATGTGGCAACAATGTTTAGATGTACACGGATTCGGCATGGTCTGACATCATTTCACAGCTTGATTCCTCTCATACATTGAGCGGTCCGCAAGGAATGAGAATGTTTGTAAGAAAAGAACGTGAAGTCAACTCCGGATGCCAATGCGGAGGTGGGGTTTTGCCTTTGTATGCTCATAATGTGTTTCAACCGAATCCACGACGAAGCATTTATGTATTTCTTTGTTTATAAGGAATTACCATTCAGTATCCGTTTGGTCCCTCGTCAGTACGTGCGTTGTGAAGCGCCGTGTCTTAGGGTTCCTGTTGGTTGACATTTGACATTAGTTGTCCATTATTACACTGCATGCTCTTTCTTTGTTTATTTATTTATTGTCTTCCAATAAACCATATTATTATTGAAGCAGCAGGGTGTGTTTCAGACCAAAGAAGCGCTATCCTATCTTTTCTAGCGCTCAGTGAGCTGATATTCACACTTAACCATTAACCAATTTTAACAAATTTGATGGAGTTGCAAGCAGAGTCTTACTTGAATCCGAGACCAGTACACGATAACCAGTCGCTGTGAAAACTACACTGCCGTTTAGTGCCTAAATATGCATACCTTAACATTAAGGCAATAATCAGAACAATAAATGACACCTTTCCTAGATTTGTCCCACGAATGTCCTGCTGGACCGCCAGGTCGTCAGGGACAACCAGGAGCACCAGGAGAGCCGGGCGAACCGGGGGCTCCTGGTAAAACCGGGGCGCATAGCTCAGTGACATCTTACGCGGTTGGTACAAGATGCGCAAAATGTCCACGAGCACCTCCTGGCCCTGTTGGAGCCGATGGTGACGAGGGGGATCCTGGACCAGAAGGTGAACTTATTTTTGATGAAAAATGTCCAAACACATCCTTAGTTGTGGAAAAACATACCAAACACCACATCTGTCATTTCTCTGCTAAGTTATCGTTACTACTGTCAATAAACAAAGTTTCCTAAATAGGTGTTCCTGGACCAGATGGCTTTCCGGGGCAAGACGGCGCACCCGGACCTGTAGGTCCTCTTGGTGATCCTGGCTCTGATGGGCAACCAGGAACCCCAGGAGATGCAGGAGCCCCCGGATTGGACGGTACTAGAGGACTAATCGGACAAAGGGGGTCAAAGGGAGGTGTTGGACAGGAAGGGCATAGAGGTTAGTTTTTTTCTACGTTTGGTCGACATGCGCTCGACAAGTCGGTTGTGCGTTCATACTTAATTTTAGGTATTGCTGGAAGCCCAGGTGAACCAGGACCAAATGGCAATGAAGGATCACAGGGTCCTCCTGGACCAGCCGGAGAACCCGGACCACCTGGTCAGAATGGAGCCCCAGGACTCAATGGAGGATGTGGACGTCCAGGTAGATATACTATCGTAACTCTGTTTAAGAATGCTTATTAACTGAACTACGCACAACATATTAACAATTGTATGTGACACGATTATAATTGCATACTAATAAGGAAATTGAACGTTGAAGTTGAGCTAAAATGCTAACAAGTTGAAATTTCTTGTTTCAGGAGCCGATGCAGTGTACTGTTCATGCCCGGACCGGACTGCCTACTTTTAACAAGCCACACACATACATGAACAATACTAATTAATTATCCTATTAGTGAGTGCCTAATAAATACACGTACGTTGCATATATTTTATATGTATACGGAATAAATTATTACTAAAAGTTTCATGCGTTAAAATATGAATCTTCATTAAAGCACATGTTCATGTCTAATTGTGATGAATCAGAGCATGAGCATGCGCCCAATACAATAATGACAACGATGACCAAAAAAATCTCTTTATTTTTGTACAAGGCTGATATTTCTGACTTTCGTGAAAAGATTCATGTCAACAAAAGTGTGACAGGTTAAGGTTACCAGGTGCAACAAAGAAATGTACTAATTGTAAGCTCAACAATATGTATCGATATCCTGTAATACCCCTGTAATACCCATGTGGCTTCCACATTCGCTAAGTTTCCGTTATGCACGCTCCTCTTACTACTTTTTCCCAAATCCATACCAGAATACATTGTGAAAAGTTAGTACCAATGTTTTACTGCGGTGAGTTCCAAAGTGATGGGCGGAGTCAGGTCTCACGTGTCCCCGCCCCCTGCCATCTCCTTTATGTCCCATCCGTGCGTTTCGATCCGGGAAAGGTTTCAAATTACTCAGCTCCTTCTTGTTTGTTCTCTAAAAAGTGGCAATCCAGTTGTTTTTTTCTTTGGTCGAAATTAATATTTCATTAAAAGCGTTGCGCCCCATCGTATAGTTGCAGAAAATAGTCGAGCGTGCTTGTATAACATTACGGACAATAAATTATTTAGAACTGCTGTATTATAAATCAGTTTACCAGAAATAACATGTGTTCACTTGGTTATCCTCCTTCTTAAGTTTTTGTTGTAGTTTTCATAGCACTGAGTGCAACTAAAGAAAAGAGAATATAAATGTTTTAAAGAATTAGAGCACCTCAAACTTTGGAAACATTTGCGTTTCTTTTTGTATTTAATTATGACATTTGCCTCAGTATCAGGATTTTTGCAGATGTGAACTTTTGTATGGGATTGGGTTAGCACAATAGTTTTCGAGGCTCTGTTTTACATATGTCGTCTCAACTATCCTATGTTTTCAGAAGATGCGAGAATGCTTCTCACACTATTCAATATCAATATTTTTAATATTGTTGCTGCCAGTTTTTGTTCAATCCTGTCCAGAAGAATGTGATTGTTCATTCAACACTGTTTCTTGCGTCAAAAAGAATCTTACAAGTATACCGCGGAATCTTCCACCTGATACACATAGACTGTGAGTTTCAATTAAAAATTCTCATCAGTGTCCTAGACTTGCGGAGATCCTTATATTTTACCACAATAAGTTTACCACATTATTCTGTGCTTTCAGCGACCTCCAAGAGAATTACATCAAAATCTTGCACCGAGAAGATCTGATTGATGTTCCACAATTGAAGATTCTGTAAGTTCTATTGTTCCGCGGTTGATTTAGGTATAACAGTTTTCGCTTTGACCGTTTACTGGTGTGCCGTAGAACATAAATCAGTAGCATCGTCCACTGAAAAAATTCTAGTCAGATGTTGACTTCATAATTAACGATTTACGATTTACGTTCCGCATCTGGCCGTGTATTCCCGCAAGATTGTTTGCAAAACACACTTCGAGTAAGCTCCCGACCAACACCCTTGGTATTAGCTATGTGTATACACATATCTAACATCCATATTACGCATGTCTTGGAATAAGCTTGTCGTTGACTAAGTCGCGTAAACGCGCAAGGAAACTTGTCTTCCAGTTAGAACACCTAAAACTTGCCTCAAAAATCACAAACTAATCACTTATAAATTGGCATTTATTATTGGGTGCTCTTACAAAGTTAATCCAGAAAATGGAGATTTTGGTCAGATGTTTTTTAAAATTGTCCAAAACTATCATTACCACATTATACATATTTCCCATGTACGAAAGCGTTCCGGTGTTCCACTATTCGAAATGTCATGCCACGGGCCAATTTGTCTGTTTTTTTTCACCACTTAGTTAGTCAATTGGCTTACGAATACATCGAGAGCGAGACTTTCTGTTTCGCTTTCGAGGAAATGTACAAAATGATAAAAATGTGCAAAACTTCAGATAAAAATGAATTTTTACGATAATTGTTTTCAGAAATCTTATGGACAATAAGCTCCATACCGTTGAGGAGGGAGCTTTGAATTCAGTGCCACAACTTGAAAGACTGTACGTTGCTTTTCGAATTGTTTTCGTATATTTTGTGAACTTATTGTCGTCAGATATACAAGGAATTATTTAGGCGTTTGAATAAGAATCTGCTTCGTGATATTCCCGCTGGATTACTGGTCAATTGCAGGAAGTTACATCGACTGTAAGTCACATTTAAATTATTTTCTGTTTTTATGTGATTATTATATCCGTCATCTGTTTTCGTACTTATTTGCTGTGTGATTTCCGAAGTTTTTCATCGCTTCATTCTGCCATATCTCATGCTATATTCCAATCGGCTAGAACAAGATATAACACATTGATACGGTGGTCATCTGGTTCTTTTCCTTGCACGACATACAATTCATCTTGTAATCAAGTGATACATCATTGCACCTTCTTGAGATCTGAGTCTATTTTCCGGGAATCAATCAGCTGGCCAATGTAACATTAGCATACGCTTGGTACAAAATGAAACATATCAGTTTTAAGGCACGGGCATACCTTAGTGATTTTATTGCATACATGGGAAATTTGAAGAAAAAAATTTGTGCAGCAAGATATAACTTTTTAATATTGCCTACTGCAAAATTCCCGAGTTCCCATTTAGTTATCTTTAGAATAGTATGCAGTTCACAGCGTTCTACTCCTTCCGATCTCAGTTCAGTCTTCCGAATATTGTTTTTATTGTGTTCAAACAACATTTTCAATTCGCATTTTCCCACGAGTATTGCATTCTACTGTATATGTTCGTACAATGGCTTTTGCGGACGAGGCGAAAATCTTTCATATAAAAGCGGCCACTTAGCGCATTATTTGGCAAACAACACATTTAACTTCTTATGTCAATAAAGGCTGAACAATATAGACCAGCAAGTTGTGGTAGCCATGCATTGTAACCAGTTTGTACCTTGTATGCAATAAGTAAACGACTATTTTGTTGGTTGAGAGCTTTGGAATGGCATACGTACGGGTGCAGTACCGATCTCTTACGAAATTTTTCTGTTGGAGTTCATTTTCCGTCTACCGATACAGCCTGATATCGTCAATATCAAACAAAACAATCGGGGCTGTGCCGAAATGTCAAACTCCTTTGAAACGTTAGACGCCGCTAGTTTTCTAAATGTTGATGATGTTCATTTGAACTTTTTGTTTTGAATGATTGGGAAAGCGGTGGCTGAATGTGTTATTATTAAGGGCGAATAATTTACTCGAACTGATTGTTGTTTCGCTTTAAAGGGACGCCGTTACTTCGCGTTCATTAATATGTTGTTATTTTTATCAAGTGTAAACAAATTCACAGTCAAATATGATCCCAATATCAAACCACAAGCGCACGTAAGCGTTTCATGCTCATTTTTGCCTCAAGTCTTACTCTAGCAAATACTGTACGGTTGGGATCTTGAGACAAAACTGTGCATATTTAAAGCCGTACTTGAGCTTGAGATTTGATATTGAGGTCACATTTGACTTTGAATTTTTTCAAAGTTAATAGAAGAAAGAACAAACTAACGATCGGGAAGTGACCCCCGACCCTTTCAGCCGATCCCATATGTAGATACGTATCTTCATAAGTTTACGCTCAAATTCCCAAATTCTTTTATGCGCAAATTTGCTTAAGGTTATCGTGTTCAATCCTTCTCTCTCCCTTTGATGTCTTCCCTGTCAATCATTCACCTTCAACTGACAAAAGCTTCCATCTCTTTGATGACATTCTCATATTGAATAATATTAGAATATGACAATTACAATTGCCCATCCCCACGGCCGGTCAGGCTGTTCGCTGTCCAACACTCATAATGAGTCACTTCGGGCGCTACTGTTTGAAACCAGCGCACAAAAGGCACGTAGACGGTTCTTTGTGGCATGTTGTTGTAGTAAACAGTACAATATATAACAGTAGTTGATAGTTGAATTAAGGGATATGAGCAGGTTCCTATTTTATTGGCTTTATTTTCACAATTAAAACATATCACTGCATTTGAATATGTGCGATCGGGACTCTAGTCATGACTGTATCATTTTAATACAAAATGGGAAATGCATTCACATGTTAATATGCTGGAAGGTCATAAAGTCATGGAGTAACGTTTCGGTCCTTATGACCAGGCGACCACCTTGTCGGTTCTGGCTCCCCTTTTGTCCCGTGTTCTTCGCAAGAGTTAGATATCGGCTGGCTGAGTGGTTGGATGGAGTGATGGCCATTTGTCTTCGCTAGAACAACATTAGAGAACAGTTGTCGTTGTTCGCCTCATCTCACAACCCATTCGGAACCCCTTCTTTCCTTCGTCTTATTCGTGCCGCAGACACCGCGCATTTCACCGGGGAGACACATCAAAGGCATGTCCGTACACGAACAGTAGATATAATAAAAATTAGTATGAAAGGAACTTTCCCATACTTGACTGTTAACCATTTTTATGGTTGTCGACGTGATGATACCACTACCCTTTAACAAACCATATGTTTTTTTAACTGCTTTGCGGTCTATACTTAAAAGTTTAGACAAAACAAAAAACGTATGCAACACTTTATACAAAAAAAAACTTGCATTGTATACACATTGCGCAAATAAGCTTTGATGGGGGCATTGGATAACAAAGCGTTGAAAGCAGCTCCTAAACGGATTTGTGAATGGCGCGACGACATTAACCCCAACAGATCTTCCTCCTGGGAAGAAAGGGCAGTGAATGCTAACCGATGGATACCAGGGACCCCAACATGCAAATTAGACCCCGCTTTGTTGGTGGAGCCATTGAAAACAGTCAATTGAAATGCCTCCAACAAAAGGAAATCTCCATCCCTTACAGTAGGGACTTTGAAGAAATAGCTGAAATCAATCTGTATTTTTGAGTGTTTGGCGTCTTCTTGCTTCCTCTTTTCTGGGTAGCAGGAAAAATGTTTCTTAGCTGCCGCTTCTTTAGTAAAATATTGATAATTGTAAGGAAACAACGAGATGTTCTTGGCAAGAAATCTCTCTTTTCTTTATGCATTTTTGATACACATTGTTTTCTGACGGAATGTGCCACAATTGCCCATTTCGGGTCCTTAAGACCCACTGGCGCATAGCCTAATGAAAGACGCTCTAAATTGAGAACCTACTTATTCGCGCATTTTTAATGATAACCGTGGGCTAAGCGTCAGCCGGCTGCAGGGTATAAATTGTGGGGGAGGGGGCGTAATGAGCTTTTAGCCTTTTTATTGTTGCTTTTACTCAATTATTGTTTTTGTAGGCTTGTTTTGTGTTATATTATTTACGTGAGATTCAATTAACAGTTGCTGGAGGAAATAATAGTGTGGGAGGCAGAAGATAAAATGGCTTTGTCCAAAAGTTCATGCTCCGAGCATTCTCTGCTAATAGTACAGTTATGTCGGGAGGGCCCTTTCATTGGCCATTATGAGTTGCCGCCCGCACAGCATAGTCAATTGGATTTCAGAAAACTGCGGGTAAAAAGCAGCGCGGTGCTACACGGCTGTCTCCATCTCTGCTGCGTGAAGTTTACCCGCAGATTGCCTTCCCGTTGTGTTACTGATCGTAAAAAGTGTTTAGAACAACCACTCTCACGGGAAAAGACGCCATTGGGTGATGAGTTGTGAATAGACCGGGGGAGCATTTTAAGATTTCTAAAGCAAACTTTAAAAAGAAGCGATTGATGTTCCCCATAGTTTATATGTAATGCAATACATAGTAATGCCTCTAATATGGTTGTGATTTCTGTAACAATGATTGCCTTTATTTCAAAGAGGCGCACCGATGCGCGACAGTTTTTTCTTTACTTGCAAATCTGTAAAGATTCACGCAATAGTTGAAAGAATTGGCTGGGTTCTAGTTTTCCGCATTGTTATGCAAAGTCAAGTTTTAAACATTGGTTGGTGAGAGACTGAAAAGAGGGAATTGAAAAGAATGTACGGAATTCTTCGTGTATCAATGAATAAGTTTGTTGTTGTACCAGTCTGAATCAATGTCGAAGTTAGTATTTTCAGTGATCTGTCAGAAAATCAACTATCAATCATAACCGATGACCATATTCGCGGACCAGAAGCTATGCGAAACTTGCAACTCGACAAGAATCAGCTGATGTGGTGAGAATTAACTACAGACATTTTCGCTTTTGTGTTTTCGTAGAAAATTAGTTGTTTATTTGCTCCTGCATAAAGCAAGCTAGACTTTGCTAGCTTTTAGGACCGAAACTTTGACACTGGCATGGTGTTTCACGGTTTGCAAAATCACAACAACTTTCACTAGTTGTCGCTCATTTGAATTGCGCACAACTGGTTATCATTATTGCCGTGTAATTATGTAAATTGAGCGAACGTGTATGGGTATTCTGTGTTAAAGACCTTTTGAGTGTACAGGTCAATGTCATAGTGGGATTATCGTGTCACACACTTACATACAATCTATTCAAAGCGGTTTTGGGCAATTGAGAGAATATGCACAACATGATGATTATGACTAAGGTGAAATAACGGATTTTATCTAGATTCACCAAGTTTTCCAAAGAATACATCTTGAACATAGGAACATATGTTTAAAAAGTGGTTTCGCGCTTTAGAGCGTATCAATTAATTTATGCAAATTAAATTTTAGTGTTGAAACGGATATCATCTCGTCTTGGAAATCACTAGAGATTTTAACGGTGAACAACAATAACCTGACAACTATCTACCCCATTGGTGTGACGAACAACATGAGACTGCTGTATGTTCAACTTCATCGCACTATCCGTTACAAGTGCCTTCACTGAATTATTGTGTTCTTACAACCAATTTCGAGTTTCTGACCAATGATCCAATCAGTTTCTTTTTTTAGTATTTATTGTTGGTTGGCGTTCAAAGTAGATTGTATATGTGAATTGAACGATTCGATCTAGGAGACTTCACGAAAACCCATGGCACTGTGACTGCAGACTTTCCTGGATGAAGCATGATCTGTCAACCCAGGCAATATCGGCAATCAAATGTAGCAGACCAGCCATTCTACAGGGTCGACCACTTGAATCCGTCAGGGACGAGGTAATTTTCATTCGTTCCCCTTCAATTTTAAGGAAAAGATCGGGCGTTGATTATTTATGTAAACTGGACGCATTCTTATTTATTAAGAAGAATGCGATTTCAGCAACTCAAATGTTCTGGAATTGAGAAACGTATGACGTCGCAGTGCTCTGATGCAAGGGTGTGTCCTGCTTCCTGTACATGCACAGATCAGACAGTGGATTGCAGAGACCGGGGAATCACGCATATTCCAGCCAACCTGCCCAAGTCCACAATTGAATTGTGAGTCCGCATTTAATACACATCTTATACAACGTGCATGTGATGTTTAAAATTTTTCATTCGTAAACCAAGTGTCTACACAATTTTAGGCGCCTGGAACAGAACAAAATCACATATGTACCATCAAGGGCATTCAAAAACCTTCCAAATCTGAAGCGCCTGGATCTAAGTCAGAATTCAATCTTGGAAGTGGCACCGAGGGCCTTCGAAGGACTGACCAAACTCAACTCACTGTAATTACTTTCTTCTCATTCATGACAAAACCCAGTAGGTATTTTGTATTTCGTTATACAGAATAAAGTGCCTTGTAATACTTTCAGAGTCCTTTACGGCAACTTGCTCTCTGATATTCCTGAAGACGCATTTGTTGGTCTCGATCGATTACAGCTTCTCCTGCTCAACGCGAACCAATTGAAGTGCTTGAGGTAAGCACGGCTTTTTGGCATTATGGCCTCATTGGTGGTATGTCTCAGATTCCTGCTTCCTTGGTGTTTACACGCTAGTCGCTGAGCATATACACAACCCCAAACTCGGAGCTCCATATCTATACATATGTGTGATTAATACAGTTTATTAGACAACAAGGGAAAACACTCCATGCAGAGAACAAAAAACGACAAAGTCAATCAATATAAAAAATAAACACTATCTTTCCTCTCAGACGTGGAGTCCTGCAACCTCTACAGAATTTGAATCTTCTTTCGCTGTACGACAACAAAATCCAATCTCTTGCCAACGGAACTTTCGACTCGCTGAGCAAATTACAAACAATCCATTTGGCCAAAAATCCACTTATCTGTGATTGTAACCTGGTAAGGCTTCTTCTAAATAAATTGGAAACGGAAACTCAAAATCTTTACACAATCAATAAAAATGCTCATGGTTTTAGGAATGGTTGGCCGAATTACTCTCGGAAAGAGAGATTGAAACTTCTGGAGCCCGTTGTGAGGGCCCCAAAAGAGTGGCCAAGAAGCGCCTCAATATGGTTGTCACCAACAGGTTTAGATGCAAAGGTGTGCACTTTCACTTACAATTATCAACGAAATTATATGCTTAAAATTGCGTCTAGGTTGACCTGAACAAGAACAAACGTGATAGTGTATGTGTTGTTTACAGGATCGGAAATCTTCATCACTGGCAGAGCTGGCGAATGCATAATTGACTTCGATTGTCCATTACAGTGCTCATGTGTGGGGACAATTGTTGACTGCAGGTATACGTCACTATAAAGAACCAATTGCTTCAACTAGAGTTTTTCAAATGTTTGCTTAAAACTCTTACAAACAAAATATTCATTCAGTGGACGTGATCTAGTTGCTGTCCCCAATAATCTCCCTCAATTCACAACAACGCTTCTTCTTGGAAACAATCGAATTGAATCGTTTGACAGTGAAGATCTGCTGCCAAACCTCGAATCAATGTGAGCGTTATTTTTAATTTTTTAATCTACACTTTTCATATATTATCATTCAATAGATGATCCTTTTCTTCTTATTAAAGTACTACGGTTACTGTTACTATTTTAAATACTTTTTGATCTATTATTCCACAAATGTGAAATTGTATTGAAAATGTTCCAAGCTTTACCTTTGCAGAGACTTATCAAACAACCGGCTCTCTTCGATAACATCTAAACCTTTTACAACAATGAAGAACTTGAAATTCTTGTAAGTTTCCTTCCTAGTCTTACTTTTCTATGTTCGCATTTGTTCAGTTGTCAATCCAATTATATGCGAAATCGCTTGGAAACAAACTGAAAAATGTTGTTATTCAGAAACATGTCAAGCAACTACTTGAAGTGCGTTCCGAAGAACGTATTCGCCGAATTGACACAACTGGAGGCACTGTGAGTTATCTTTGTTACATCAAATATGCTGGTTTTCGCTAGATTCTACATAACCTGCTCATGTGAAACACTGTCGGTGGGTGCTACGTGTCCCCCCATTATTATCTGGTTTGCACTGTAGATCCCTTCTGGAAAACAACCTGACGTGTGGTTGTCATTTGGCTCCAGTGGTTTCATTCCTTCGATCTCATATTGCTCCAGAAGACAATTCCGTGTGTATGGAACATACGACTGGTCGCAAGGTCAACGTGCGACAGTTGAACCTCGAGAAAATGGCTTGTTCAGGTTCTTGTTAATATATTTGTTGAAAATGACTTATGCATGGGTTATTTCTCAAACAGGTACTGAATTGTTATAGCGCAAACTATGCATTACTTACAGGTTCTCACAATGTGTGCGCTGAAGACGGCAACTATTGTCCAATGGGATGTACTTGTATTGATACAGTTGTCAGGTACAGAAGACAAATATTTTTAAATTAATCATAAGTATTGAATCATATTGTTTCGAACCATCAGGTATTATTTAGATGTTCGAATCAGAATTTGACCCAATTTCCCCTTGGAGTTCCTGTTGAGACCACCGAACTACTTCTGGACTCCAATCTTATTGGATCAATAAACGTCGGTCAGCTGAAGATGCTCACAAATCTCGTCAAACTGTAGGTTTTCATTACAACACACTTTACGCTTTAGGACGCAGTGGTCTGTCTTGTTTTGCGACATTCCTTCAAGTAGGCCAGTGCGCCGTGTAGCTAAGCAAACTTTATGTTTACAACAGTTTGAATTTGCATATATTCCAGTGACATCTCCAATAATCGAATTTTGTCAATTGAAAATGGGAGCTTTGAGGGACTGTCAAGTCTTTCTACTTTGATAATCAGTTACAACAAAATACAGTGCATTGCGGAAAGGGCATTTGTAGGTAAGCGGAGTTGAATTTTGCACTCGGACAAATGTATTTTTTACACCCAAAATGCATTCAAGCTAAAGACTGTAGTGATCTTTTAAAACAAATACAAGAAACTATTTTAAGGTCTTCGGAGCCTTCGCATTTTGTCTCTGCATGGAAATGATATTTCTGTCTTACCCGAGGCGGCGTTCCATGGATTTACAAACATTACTCATATGCAAGTTTCAATAATTTTTCGTGTTTAATTAATTTTCTGCGTTATTTACATTTGTAAATAATTGTGATTACATACCTGTTCTGCGAACAACGCGATACTTTGATGTTGGGCGGCGAAAAAGGGCGTTCGCCTACGTCTCGCAGCGCACTTCGATAAGTTTTCGCCAGACGCTCACCAAGTACGTCCATCGAAAGGGCCGCGCACCGACCGGACAAACCCATGCAGAAACAGATACAAATGTGTGCGGCGCTTTCGCCCAATCTTCTCCCGATTTTCGCGAAAGGGTAGTCAGTGCACTCGCGCGGACCTGGGAGAGTCCGGCGAAGACTGGGCGAAGGACCTGTTTTTTCGCCGCGCACGAATCACTTCTTTTAGTGCACTTGGCAGTAATTCACTGCACTGTGACTGTCGTATGTCCTGGTTCTCCAAATGGATAAAACAGAGGTTAGTTCTAAGCTACTTCCTTGTTTATTGAAATGTGAACGGCTTGTTGTTATCAGAAGTGTTACTTATGTACAATTGTGTATTATATGTGTCTGCTCTTAAGGTTTATCGAAGCGGGAATCGCGAGATGTGAAAGTCCTGTTTCGCTAAGGAATCAACTGCTTCTGACTGCGCATCCAAACCAGTTCACGTAATACTTAATACAATTTTCAGAAAGGCACATTTTGCTCCTAGCACAAGGCACATATTCTTTTAGGATGTTTGAATACAGAAACGAGCAATATCGGCTTTTATGTATTATAATGCACAGAAGCAAGTCATTTAACTCGACAAATTCAGTTGTCATGAGGAAGCCCCACTCTCAGTTCGAAGCAAATGTGATGCATGTGCAGCTCATAAGTGCCACAATGGAGCCCAATGCGTTCAAGAAAAAAACTTTAAATATCGGTGAGCTATTGCCAATATTATCGTCAAGCTACCTAGTTTTTGATTGTATCCCAACAGTACGCCAATTAACTCTTTCAATAAATATAAATATATATTTCCGATGCGAATGTGCTGCTGGTTTCCACGGAAGTCACTGTGAGAAAGAAGTGGACGCTTGTTTCGGACATCCGTGCATGCACAATTCGACGTGTAAGGTGAGAGACCTGTCTAAGCTAACCAAAGTTAACCGATCCATATGGGCTGTTACAATTGTCACTCACCAATAGTCAACATTTAGGTCACCGAGAAGGGACGGTTCCAGTGTGTCTGTCGTAAAGGTTTCTCTGGTGCATATTGTCAACACAACATTGACGATTGTGAGAATCATAAGTGTCAGAATGGTGGAGTCTGCCAAGATATGGTAAGGTTGATAAGGTGACTCTTGTTGAAGTCATCCAATCAGCCAAGACGTTCTAGAGTAATTACCTTTATTCAGGTACTTGGCAGGTAAATGAATAGTCGAGAAGATATTAAGACACGTGGTCTAATTATATATCTTCATGCCCCTCACAACTTATGTTGATATATCTAGACATGCTAATCAGGAATGTGCATTACCTCAAATAAGAAATACTCGTATTACGGAGATGTGGAACTACGTTTCAGCTATCTCCCTAAAAACTAGAAAAATTCTTTTGATTGACCTAATTTACCGTTTACAGGTGTATATTGACAATAGCATTTAGGTAAGCGGCTATCGCTGTGAGTGCCCATCACAATTCGGTGGAAAATACTGCGAGATAAAACTCGAATTCTGCACAAAAGCGCTGTACCCGTGCTTAAATGGAGGCCGTTGTACTAGAGAAAGTGATTCATACAAGTCAGTTATAAAAACGTGCATGATACAGAGTGTACCAATGAGTGCTTAATTTTCTTTACGGTTAAATTAAAAAACCTAAGAACGGTGTGTGAGTTGCTATCATTTAGATGTGATTGTCCTGCTGGATTTCTCGGCAAAAACTGTGAAGAAAACATCGATGATTGCGCTGAAAATCCATGTCAACATGGGGGGATTTGCGAGGTGCTTTTCTCAACACACTAATAAACAATACCGCATTGTGCTTCTAAGTGGGTTGAATAATAATTGAAAGAACTGTAATAATAGTCTGATGTAATAATGCCAAAATGTGCATATAATGCTGCATGAGAAACAGCAAACTATTAGATTTGCTATATCATTAAAATTTCAGGACGGATCCAACACATTCACATGCAAATGTGTCAACGGGTTTAGGGGACAGACGTGTGAATTGCCTCCGAGCAACAATTACTTGTATCAGGCAACCCAGCATTGCTCCTCACTCTCTTGTATCAACGTGTGTTTTTATGTTTTACGTTATAAAACGCACATTTTGACTTTTGGCGGACTTTTGAATTGTGATTGAAACAAGCTACTATTTAGGGGACTTGTGTCTATGCTGAAGAAGGGGACGATAACGTAAACGACCTCTACTGCAAATGCAACTTTGGATACTCCGGGGATAAGGTCCGTGTTTTCTTCTTTTATGTAATAAACACCAAAAATAGTACAAGCATACCAATTTTGCAGACCTGCTTTCTCTTCCGTGTCGTAAACCAATCATGATTTTTTGTAGTGCGATCGGCTAACAGACATCGGTCTTGCCCAAGTAGATTCATTCGCTGCTCTGGAACCACTACATGATAATGGAGTGAATGTTAGCTTCCATATAACAACATCAAGCAAGTAAGTCTAATAGCGGAGTGCCATATTAAGCCCAAGAAAATGATCGAATTAATGAGAAGTAAAAGAACCATAAGCAATCGCTAAAATGTCTGTGTATCAGGTCTGGCGTCATTGCCTACTATGGGGATCGAAGAGCTCATTTGTCCGTCGAATTGTTCGATGGAAGGATCAAAGTTTCCTGGGATATTGGCAATCCGCCAGCCTCAGTCATGTACAGCTATCGGATAGGTTTGCACACTTATTATGCATCTAGTTTGTATACAACTAAACATGTTTGAAGTGTGATTTCTGGGCCAAAGCATTTGCTGACATTAAGAAACTAAGGCAAAGTAGAAATCCGTAGAAATCCACCCGTAGTGTTTATTTCAGTTAGCGATCTTCAACCGCACAGGATCGACATTCTACTCAAGGGTCAGCGAGCAACACTCCAAATGGATGGAAGTGATCCACAGTCTGTGAGTGATAAATCCGATTCCACCATTTTACTTAATAGAAGATATCCATCCCTTCACGATAAACAACATTATCTGACTAATTCCAGTGACTAATAAAATATTTCGAGCAGCTCTATTTTTCATTGCTCAATGTGACGATCAACTCTCTCTTTTCGTTCAACTTCTTTTGTTCACCTCAGTATGTATGATTTCAGATTGAAAACTCCGGAAAGGTGTCGGAGTTGCAGATGAAATCGAAACAATTTTTCTATTTTGGTCGACCACCAACACCAATTATTTCCGATGCGATCACCAATTTCCATTTGAGGCATAATTCCAGCGTTATTGGTGAGTGAATGTTGCTCTCTTCACACTATCTCGAAAATAAAGAAACAGTAACGGGGTTGGACCCGATCTAAACGACGGGAACATGACAGACTGTAACATCTTTGTGTATAGAGGTAAAAACAATAGAGGATTATCCAGTAAAATAGCCTATCCGTTCAGGGTGCATCGCCAAAGTTCACATAAATGGCGAAACTGTTGATTTCAATGGGGCGGAACAAACGAACAGATTGTCACATGGTAGGCTTTGTTTCTTCCTCCTCCTTCGGGTACAGGACAAAATGAACGCGAATGAATATATAACTTGCAGTCGATAAGGATTTACCACATCAACATCCGATAAAACCCGGCTCATCTCTGACAATGTATACGTCTTGCTTTTCTTACTGAATTAATTCATAAGTTGGTTTAATGTAAATCGAAGTAATTCTTCTGAAAAGTCCTCGTCCTCGTCTTTGCAAATCTGTACGCCTAAGATTAAGGTGTCTTTAATTTACCTATGCATCACGTAAACGTATTAAAGGGTGCTCGGCTGTCGTTGATTTCTGTGCGGCAGCTGATTGCGGTAACGGCAAGTGTTCCGCAGATGCCTCTTCCGCTTCCGGATACACATGCCAATGCGATAAAGGATATACCGGGAGAAATTGCAAAGAGCGTAAGTGAGAAGTGAAAGGTTAAGTAGCTCTGGTGACTTGAAAATGACCCTAATTGAGTTCATAAACTTTTACAATGCTTGACCGTCATCTGATATATACTCATATGAAGCTAAATACGCACACTTTAATTTTAGGTATCGTTTCATGCAATAAGGAAAAGTTCAGAAAGTATCATATTGAAGGAGAGTGCAGGTTAGTTGAAATTTAATTGCTTGGTTAGCTAAAACAGTAGTTAGTATTCAGGACGTCTATAGGTAACCAATAAGTTACAAAACAATATCAGATCCGTGGACGGTATCAAATCGGCAATATGTCACGGATATTGTGGACCAAATGGCGACTGTTGCACCGCAGTCAAACAGAAGAGACGAAAAGTCAAAATGCACTGCAAGAATGGGACCACGTATGCTTTTTATGTATTCGAAATAAGTGGTATTTAACGTTTTTTTTTTCTCTCGATAACACATCAATGAACACTCGAGACCACCTTTTGCTAACATCAGCAGTAGAGATACTTTACCTCATGCGCATACTGGAACACGACATCGCAATATTATCAATTCTACAGTATGGCGGGCTCATAAAATTTCTTTATGGACAGTTCAATCGAGTGCGTAACATTTTTTTTTCAATTTGAAGTATTGCAGGAAGTTGCTGGTTGTTCCGATCGTCCGCAAATGCCAGTGTGCTAGTTCATGTACAGCTCGATAAGAATTCCCTATTCCCGAATTTACTACTGTGCTAAATTGACGGTGCCACTAGAGGATGGCAATTATATGTCTCAATTCTTCATCTTTTCGATTGTTGCTGAGATGCATCGGTATATCGACAGTCTTGCAAAAATTTAGGTACGATTCCGATGAGTTTTATATTTTACGACTAACTGCCTTTATTCCTTTATGCATTTGCTTGATAACTCTCATAAACGACAATCACGCATTCCAACTAGCAGTTTCATTGGAAACAAGTATCGAGTGCTACATTTGACTGGCTTACCCAGAACCTCAGAGACCTTAGAGACTTTCAGTTTCTATGAGATATGAATCATTTAGGCGCTACTTTCATACACATTTTCCTTCACTTGTTTTTTTTCTTACTTCGCAGCCACATGTGCAGCATATACGGTGTGGCGCAACATAAACCATTTCAGCATCAAAAACAGCAATAAACTCAAGATAGAATATGTGTACATATGTTAGAGTACTTCCTGTGTTGTCTCTTTGTTCTTTTTTTTTACAAAATAAAGGTTTATTTATATTATTCACGCGTTGGTTAATCCAAACCACACAAGCATTTGGAATACAAAAACTGATTTTTTGGAAATAAAAAAACATCATAATGAATAAATATTTATTACATCAGTAAAGGAAGTCACAGACAAATGATTAATGAAAGTGGGCATTCGTTACATAGACAAGGTGTGAGGAAATAGGAAGTGAACAATGTCACTGGAAACAAGGGATCCTTTTTTTCAAAACAGTTGCTTTCCTTTTGTATTCCAGGACAAGCTCACTAGCTGACACTGGGGCGAACATAGCACGGGTCTTCTAAGGAACAACCTGAGGCTTCACATTTTTACCCTAAAAATGTCAACCTCAAGACTTCCTTATTTCTTATCAAAATATGCATATTCTACAGAGCAGAATCTCGATGATGTGCTGTTATCAAAATAGAGATTAAACCTGAAATTCTATTAGCACTTTGAAACAAATAAATATCTAGCTAGAAGATCAATAACTGTATTTGACTAGAGTATAGACCGCGAATCACTAGGTAAATCATTTATACTAGAAGCACTTAAAACCTATGGAGAAGAGGGAAGATTAGCTAAAAAATTATAATTGGACGTCTATACAGTTTCAGAACAATAAACTAGACATGTGTACCCGCTGTTCTGAACACAAACGGTTGTTACTTGAAAAATACACTTAAAATATTTCCTTCTGTGACGAGAAGTTTTGGCTTACTATGCCAAAAACCGCATGCGCACAGCATTCATGTAATAGCTCTCAGGTAAATCAATGATAACAAAAAATAAAATGGCAAAGAAAGTATTCTTTGGGGGAGGGTATTGAAAAATATTATTATCTGAAAGACTGAACTTTAATATTTCCTATATAACGTCGATATTCAGGAAAGGGCAGCCAGTTGCTCTGGAAAGAAAAAGTCGTTATATTTGCATAGAATTGAATGCACCAGTTGATTTTCAACTGATGACATTACTTTGAATAAGGTATACGTAGGCAAGAAGTGACTAGAAGATACAAATAAAACACAATTGCACATATCTTAAAGCAGTTATTGGGTATTGCTATCACCGGAGAGGCTGGAGAACACAAAACAATCAATCAATGCATGAATACAAGAAACTGGCTAAGATGGGATTCTTGCGTGTGCCATTAACAGTTTCTATAATTCAAAGCATGTGTCATTTACATTAAACAATAATATGGCTCATTGAGCGAGCATTAAAACCACGGTCGAATCGATACAATAAAATCATAAATGTAAAAATGTGACAAAACTATCAATATTAGAAAATGATAAATATTTTTTTAACTAGCTTTCAGGAAGACGAAAAATATTTTAACACAAATCATGAAAGTGGACGGCATTTCAGGGAATAAACACCAAGAACCCTGGCGAGGTTTTGGGTAAAACAACTGCAATACAATATCTCTAAACATTCTCCGAGTAGAAAGTCATAAAATGGCACGCACCGCAGAAATGACCACAGTAAAACATCAAACATACAAACGTAAATCTAAAATCGAAAGGGGATGGAGGGAGGGAGTTCACTGATTATGCACTTAGCACTGGTAAACAGAGAGACTTGAGGAACGTTGTGGGTACCCGAGATAAAGGACTCAGCCATAATGATCGGCCTCGTATGCGTTATTGATCGTTTTTATTTTTCAATCAATAAACGAAACAATAAACAGCACTAAGGCGTATTTGGCTGGAAATGCACCGAGTAGGCAAATAAGCGGTGGGCTACATCGCCATGACACTTGCGGGGATAAGAACAAAATGCAAAACATCTAAACGGGCAGTGTGACTGGATCAAAGACGCAGAAAGCCGAATGTACTGGCGGAAAACCACCAGAAAGAGAGGCCCGTAACGTCGTCCCTAGGATCACAGACGAAAGAAGACCAAGGATGGCATCATCTGTCTGTGGTCACACAAAAGTGAAGTACCCGTCAGACTTGCGTCGTTTCTTGCCGCGCGTCGGATTCGAACTGTCGAACTGCGGCTTTCCCCTGAAATAAAAAGTCCGTAGATAAGAGGCATCGGCTGTACAATTGAGTTGAGTTAAATCATCTAGTAATATAGTGCTAGGACGCAAATGAAATATATAACCACGTCAATTCGCCAAATTGTTTGTGCAAACCCCACGTAATCCAATCATTTTTGTTCAATAGTATCGTTGGATGCATAAAGAGAACATGCTTTTGATAATGTGAATGAAAAAAATAAAGAGAAAAACACAATTTTAGTAATACTATCATGCAGGGTATGTTGTTAATCCATGCAACAGCCATTTGTAACAGTATCGGTCAACATGTTTCTTGTGTTGATATTCGGAATTCAATTCATTTTCGACTACGTAATTCGTAAGCAGGAGCGTTTCACATCACAAGCTAGTTAACGAGACGACGGTCAAATGAAATAAATCAAACAATATCCAAGTTTCTAGGACAATCACGACGTCGGCATGCTGCAGTTCACATGGGGTTACCGTTGATTGGGTTTTTGGAAGAGTGCCCTGATCGGTGTATGATTTGTGTGTGTAGCTTAGTCCCATCTCATTTCACACACACCGTCCTCTCAGTCTCTCTTACTTGTATTGCGAACTGCAACATACCCACGTGGTTATACTGCATAGAGAGATAAGTTTGTGCGGAATATAGAGGGACATGGTGAGGCATTTGCGTGGGCTAATATAATACGGACCCTTCCCTTCAATGTTTTCCCGATTCTTCGAAATATCACCTAGATTCATCAACCCTCAAACAATCGCCAGGCATTCCGTTTAACTTTATTTATTAGCTGGCGAGACAGAGATTCTCAAACATGCCTCAACGACAGTCTAACGAAAACAATTACCACTCAATTAACATCAGGCAATAATCGTAAAAGTGAACTGTAGTTTCTAACTAAGGGGCACGCGTATCAGTCAAACATCAAATTGGGAAACACATAACTCATTGTTCTGGTTATTTGCTTCACTGAGCAAAAAAAACTGAATTTCAGTGTTAAGCCACAACTCGTAAGACATTTGATTTTAAGCGAGCAACTCATGGAAGCAATTAGATATGTTAGCTCGTGAGCAAGAAATTGTGTTAAATTGTTGGCATTCAATTACTTCGGGTATATTTCGTTAACTACTGGAACCTGGATGATCAATTGCTTTGCCAATGGTAGTTAACGTCTGTTCATGACAAGAATGAAGCACTGCACAGTATGCTTACCTTGTTTGGCCAAGTAACCAAGTCTTGAAATTTGCGTCCAGTTTACTCGGTGATTGGCTTACTCCTCCCTCGAACATTTCTATCGGGCTCTGCAACAATTAATTGATCAATGAAACAAAACAGACCGACGATTATTCAGGTGATTAGCAAGCAACAGCGTGAGTAATAAATAGTGCATTTATACAGTATTATGTCGTTAGTACCTCTATCTGGCTCTATCTCTCTCTTTCTCTATCTGAATAATCAATCTCACCCTTCTCTTTTATTATACCTATGCCACTCCACCAGTCTACATGCAAAAATCAACTGAACTGTTCGGCCGAAAGCAGGAAGTAGGCAAAATCCCTTATGTAGTTAATTGATGGTTTAATGTGTTTTCAGGTTAGCAATTATGGGCTGGGGGTGTGATATTTATGTTTATTAACGTGAAAAACTACTTGTTACGCTCAGGAGAGGTTTAGTATGCGCAAATCCAAGCATAAACGAGCGAACCTTTCTAACCCGATCGTTGAAATTATGCCAGAGGGCAACGATGAGCTCCGTGGCCATGATGTCTCCGGCGTGCGCTGAGATCATCCGCATACAAAAGACCTAAAGGTAAATTATTAATTTCATCAATATACCTCTTGCCACAGGACTGCCAACTTAAGCAACATTTCGACATGTTTTTTTTTGGGTATTTTTCCCTACGCAAGGTAAGACATAGTAAATGGTATCATAAACAGCAAGAGAAACAAAACGAAACAATAACAATCCGCATTACCCCGTCAAATCCTAAAAATTTGTGCACGAATTTCTTTACAGACTGCCGGTCCGTAGCCAGGTCCGTTGCTCGCAGGTACTTCCGGATGAACTTCATATGCTAAAAGAGTGATTGATATGGGCCTTAGAGAACTGTGGCAAACAAGCGTCATTCTCGCTTGTAATCTTAATGTGGACATCGGCATAAGAATCATATGTTTCTCCGTAATTACCAATTAAAATGTTATGTTACCTGTCCTGGCAAGAATGATATGAGCATCCAGTGGAACATTGACGCCACCGAGACTATGCTGACCATAAAGTACCAGAACCACAAAAAGAGGAATATCTTCTCGTTGAACATGTTGATCATCAGAACACATTGGACGGTGTGATGGTGCACATTACCCAAGACTCGAACCTGAAACGGTAAACACCTCTGATGCGGTTGTCATTTTACAGATGCTTCGTTGTTAACTAACTGTTTTTTTTTCATCAAGTCGTAATGTCACTTTATATATTTTTCAATTGATGATTAAAATAGGATATTGTCAAGGAACTGTATTAAAGGGAGAGGCCCACGAGAAAAAAGTCTTTCTTAATTTACTTGCACAGAATGTCCGGAATTTCAGAAATATTACTGTGAAAAGCGCATTTCTTTACGCCTAGAACTCGCAGAGTTATTCCTCGGCAAACTGTTCGGAAAGGTACCGTAGTCAGAATCAATTTTGCTAGTTTAGGGTGTTAAAGTAATTGGAAACGCTTTGTTATAATGGTACCAATGTTCTTCATTCGTTTAACAATTATTATGTAGAGAAAGAATGTTAATGGTTGCATATAAACCGTAAAAACGTATTTTAACCTTTCTGACTACGGTACCTGGCCGAACTGTTTGCCGGGGAATAACTCTGTGTGTTCTAGGTGCAAAGAAATGCGGTTTTCACAGTAACATTTCTGAAATTCCGGACATTCTGTGCAAGTAAATTGAGGAAAACTTTTTTCTCGTGGCCCTCTCCCTTTAACGAACAACGCATTATAGATATCCAATGTTATAAAATGATGCAACCGCTTGCATCTCATCCTATGCATCCATTGATTTGTCATATATGCATTCCCATTCCCACTCACCTCAAAGTCACACATGGTGACCCTGGGAAAGTTGCCGCTCACTTCCCACTCCCTTCCGTTTAGAAGGTCTTTGAGGATGTGAAAACCATAGAAGAGGTTGTCAGTGCCGAGGAAGCTGTTCAGGATGAACACCTAAATATTTGGAAATATATGTAGACGCCAGAAGGTATTAACCCAACGTTCCCGAATGGTGCACGTAAATAAGAAACTAAGAGTACGGTATGCAGTCTTCTACAAAAATAAATTGAGCCAACCTGTAGAACCACGTTTCCCAGGTAGAGCATCTTGATGAACACGTATAAACATGTGACATAATTGCCCCATCGTTTGGAGACACACAAACCGGAAACATCAGTGACCTGCAAGGTAATTATTGACTTATCAAAGTCCAGTCACGACGAAACACAAGTATGTGACTGTTCAGTGGCGTGCATTCACACTTTGGTATACGATTTTGCATCATTGGTGCCAAACTTCTAACACAACGACTGAATTTAGACAAATGTCGGACAGACACGCAACATACTGGACAAATGTCTAAAGTTTTGAAACCAATTCTTGCTTTTTCTCTGGACACACGTGCGGGAAATCTCATAGTGTTATTTGTGGACATTCAAGTTTCAAACAAGTGCTATTTTGAAGGATGCGCAAAAATAATAATCAAGTGCAGTTCGGCGTATCAAGGGGATTATCGTTTCTGAATGCATAAGAGTCAAGTTTGGGGGGCATACCTTTAGTTTTACGTTAGCAAGTTTATTATTAAACATAGTATGTAATGTATGTAATCATTCTCAAAGTAATACAGATTCAAAGATATCAAACATTTCATTACGTGATAAGAAACGTTTTGCTCAAAATGAGGTGGATTTCTAGGGACGATTATTTAATAGTTAAGGTTAGACACGGCCTCTTTGTTCATTCAGCGAAAATTAGAGGATTGAAGCCGATGGACGCAATTTTCATGCTTTACATGCGACATGGTCAAAAACGGAAGAGACAGACAGATAATTGGACGTATTTCGCTCATTAGGCACATCAAACAAAAAAGGTTATGTCAGAAGCCAGAAGATCCACAGAACCCCGTCCGGGTCGAGAAAAGATTAGCGAAACAAACGGTCAAGCGTGGCGTACCCGGCCCACCTCTCGCTGGATCTCGAGGGCATCCTCCATGTGGCCAGCTATCGTTTGGACCGTGGCGGCTCTAGCATCAGCGTCCATCATCCGCGCGTCGCATGCCATTTGTGTTAAGCTTTGCACATTGATCCCTGAAATAAAATATTGAAGTTGTTGTGCGGCTTATTTCAAACTGATTTAGTTTCTTTTCTGCAGTGTTTTTCGCAGTTATCTCTCCGAAATTGCTTCTATTTGCAGATGGAACGCATACGTATTGTATGTCCAACAGCCTTCACTCATTAATCGAAACGATATTTTTAGTTGGCGCAGAATTAACATGATGCTAATTTTTTTTCTACAGTTGTGTCAAACTGTTTCTCGTTTATTCTCGCTCATCCTGCCTCTCTCCTCTCTCTCTCTCCCTCTCTCTCTCCACTTCCCTCTCTCACTTTATCCATATCTCCCTCTCTCACAATCAGATTCTTAGGACTCCAGCCGAAGACATAGTCAGTCCAGCCGCAAATTCGCCCTATTCACTGCGATTTATTGTGTAATTGCGGCCAACGTTTCAAGCCGCATGCATTGCCCTATGATGGAGACGATTCCCGCTTCCGGGCTAGGGTGCTCCTCGAAAGTGCATTAGTATATAAAGCATAGAAGTTTGCTTTTAATACCAAAGAAATAAATGTTAAGCATGAGGGAACTATTTGAACTAAATGCAATACATTAATAGAGTTCATTAATAAGCACGATTTCAGCGACTTCACAGTCACACATTACCGGGTTTCAGCAACCCGCACAAACAGCAAAAAGTGAGATCCCTTTAGGCTGTTATTTATCCTTCTCGTCCGCAGCTAGCGGATAATGAGACTTCTTCGCCTGTTTACGTATGAAAATTGGTTCAATGATCGGTCACTTTCAGCGCTTTCCCCAAAAAGGGGAAATACTGTCTCTCTCAACAACTGCGTACTCATTTCGGATGAATGTAGTACAACGGGAGGATACATGAACCAATCCGAGCTCTTCGGCGTTAATATTCATGAGATACTAATAGCTCTAAGGCAACAAGCGTCCGCTTGAATGCGGGACTGAAAGCAAAAGAACTAACACGGCATCTCCGATTAAACGTAGAATGATCCTACTTGGGGTTGCATTTACAAATTAATACTGAATAAAGTGCCTGTAATCTTGATTACAGCATAATTGATATACCTGAATGCCAATGTAACAAGCCTCGCCACATTATACATGGTATATAGAAACACAGCGCTTCCAACGCCAACACGAAGGGAACCCATTGATAGTAACTGATTTGACGCGCCCTGAATGATGAATAAGTGTAACAATGTAATCCAATTTATGACAAAAATAAAACATAACAATTGTTTTGATACATACAGTCAAGAGCAAACCAACGCTATTTTACAGTGTAGTGATCGTACATGCAAAAACACATTGTTATATAAAGTTTTGTCATATGCCTCGTCAAATAGAATGTTTCCAGAAAAGGGGTTGAAGGTGAAATAGAAAAGTTCACACCTCCGGTCACCGTACTCTAATGGAAAGGCTGATGTGAGCGGCAAATAGTATGTATTTTCCACCCAACAGTAATTTTCTGTATATTGCTCCCATGCATCCGTAAATTGGGCCGGCACCCAGCATTGTATGGGATACCCTGAAAACAAATATGAATGTAGAAAGTTTTCCAATATCAGTTTCTCAATATGTTTTGTGGAAATTTGCTAATTAAACATTTTCTAGGAAAAAATGTTTGCTTGGAGAGATTTGTACCTAATTATCAATATTTTCACTACTCATTTGACCTCGCTATTCCGACCAACTGATCCTAAGAAAGCGCACCCCTATGTCTGGTAAATTACGAAAGTCTCAGAGTCCACTTGAGTGATTTTGACATACGCCCGATTAGTCAAATTATCTTCGCGTCAGGTGACCGTGCTGCAGAACCAACAAGAAGGGTTGGGAATAGGTGTTCTGGGACATGCTTGCCGAAGAAATACTGCACTACTTAACTACTAAAGATCTTTCTGGCCCGGCCGAGACTAGTTCCTATTGATTGTTATTCGATTTGCCGCGAATACAAAGTTTATTTTCTGGTAGGCATTTGGAGTAAAGCAGCTGCAACTTACCGACGTACTGCTTGGCGGAGACAATAATCGCAAAAGCGAAAATAATCGCCGATGTGTAGTGATAGTTTAATTTGTCGACGAAATCATCATCGACTCGAGGGTGTAGACCCTTGAAGATGGCCGCCAGGTAGTATAGCAGCATCCCCGCGCTCAGTACCTGCAATTAAACTCAATCAGCTACATTTATTAATCAATAATAATCAATCAATAATAACCAGACTCATGATTCATCACTCATTTTTTCACAACTGAAATATGTTTTACCGAATGTTTTTGAATTAAACAAAGAGTGAACAGTGTAACCAAACCTGTGGTGCTCATGAACCGTCGAACGTGGAAGTAACTGCAGATGCCGGTTTTTGTAGAAAAAGAATCCAGTTGAGAAACAAAGCTAGACGCATTGCAATTATCACAAGAGAATTTAATAAAAATAATAAATAAAGCTTGAGATAACGAAATATAAGTTTGAGTGTCAGAATTGACAAACGACCAGAGTGGCATTAGCTTATGATTCTATGGTCATCGAATCAAATTGAAAACTAACACAAATTTCAAAGGCCAAAAGAAAATATTCTTAATCGAGCAGTTAATGTAGATATATGTAAAGGGGGTCGGCCGTGTCCCCTTAGTGCAACTTCTTGGTGTGAAGAGGCGGGGCCTACTTAGATGCTTCCCTTATTCAGCCACAGCTTCTAGGACACCCCAATTAGCATACGACAACCACGTCATGTTAATGAAGAATACTATTCAAAGACGACTTCAAATACAGAAGCACAGTTTGTTGCAAGCACTAGGGTTGTTTTAACAAAGCGTGCTGTGAACGAAACAACAAGCCCCTGATAGAGAATCGAGCCCATATTGTTAAGTGCAACCGAAGTGAACAAAAGTAATAAAGAAAAAAACATCTTCATATCCTACCGACTTTTCTGTACTGAAACAGCTCATCCCTAGTTGACCTTACATCAAGCGGGATGGCAATTTGCATGCGTTTGGTGACAGATTCTCTTCCGCGAAACATTAGTAGGGTAATTAGTGAGAGGACAACTGCGCGAACTACTTGGCCAAACACATTCAGAAGTCTGTCCGAGAGTAGTTTAGAGCAGACGGTATCTATGGAGAGCATGGACTGCGAGAGTAGGCACCTAACCCCAAGACAGGCCGTCGACCTGTATCCCAAACTGCTCACACGTCTACGTTTAATATACAGGTTAATGAATCATGATTTAATAAAAATGAATTATAATATTCTAAGCCTTCGAGCACTTCGCATAAATCTTCAACTAGTTGGAGATATTGTGGTCGGGCTTCGATTCGGCAATCTCTGTTCATAGATGCTGCTTATCTAGTTAGGGCGTCCAACCCCAAGTCCCTTGTTAGCGGTCGTAGAGGGTATAAGCCTTTGAGCGAGAGCGCGACCAACTAGCTACTCTTAACTCATCTGACTACATGTCTTACCAAGGAGGGACATAGCAAAAGGAAGAAATCGAAAATGTGTAAGTGCGCAACTTCATTGTGTTTTAGGCGCTAAGACCAGGAAAACTAAAAATAAAATAAAATAAAAATAAACGTGAAGCTTAAAACCGCTTTTCATCAAGACACATTCGTCTTGTGGGCGTATGAACAAGGAATAAACAGTGAGCCTTCGGTTTTCCTTGTGACGGAAAACTCAACTGTGCCTTACACACGGCGTTTTCTGTTAGAAGTTCTGGATTGGACGGTCGCAATGAATTCCATTAATGGATAGCCTTCAGGGGGTGCGCAAAACAACATTAACACTCTCTACTAATGCATTGACGTAGGGGCACGAAGGCATCTGAGACAAGGTAGTTTCTCTACATAATACTGGGTTCGCTATGCCCAAGCACCTCGATTCCTATATACGACGATTGGGTGCTTTAGCCAACAAGTGAGCCCCATCAAACGAAGAATATATGCAAATTATGGGACTAAACCCCCTAATCAACGATTCGTAATGTAATAGTTAATAGTGGCCATTTTGCTCGAAAAATCTCTCCAATGGTATTTCACACATCTAAATCTTTAGGGAGCAAGTTAGAAGAAGCTATTGGATGTCGCAGGGTGTTGTGTCGTCCGTTTCTCGCCTTACTAAAGAGGATCCCTAATGAATGTTAAATGAGGCTTGTTCGTTGCCTAACACAAATACCTACACTTGTTGTACAATACGATCACAAATATATGAAGCAATATCAAGTGGAAAATTCGTCCATAAAATTTCAAATAAATATTGGTGTTATGATATTCTAAAACGAAAGGTTCTCTAGAAAATGGATGCCCCGCCAATAAACAATCTGCTATTGTCGAAGTCAACGCATGCAGGATCCAGGCTTTATTTCACATGGAATGCCAAAGCAAAATTCTGACTTCTACTTGTAAGTTGAGTACGTTCAATAGTTAAGCATAGAACGTTGCCTTTCCCTGAATGTCTTTCGCTAAATCACCGTCGATTTAGCCAATTAGGACGGAAAAAGAAGCATCGCGGTCATATTCTCTCCAAAGTATCGTATTCTAACGACAAAAAAGCATACTTGATCAATGTGACTAAGAACCCGAAGGCTTTTCCGTGTTGTCTCGACATGTAAATTCTTACCTTGTTTTTGAAGTGCCGCTCTAGCAGGGGGCTGGTCTCTCTCGTTGATATGTTAATAAACTGTAACCAATATGCAATTCCTGCCCACCTTCTTGTCTTTATTGAGGTATGCCTTGGAGAACTTAGTGTCGTGAGCGGCCGCACTGCTTGGGTAGACTGGATAGCGGGAGACGTGGTTCAGCCGCTCGCATTTCTTGAGGTTTGTGTGCTAAAAAGAAAAATGTATTAAGAAAATCTAGGTGCACATTTCTCTAAATCGATAATAACGTTCATGGCGACAAATGTAGAGGTTGCCGAAGCGGTTCACAGTAAGAATAAAAAAAAAAAAAGAGTTAACATTGGGAAGATTGTCGAGATGAACTTGGAGGCTAACAAAGCGAGGCACACTCGATTAATTGACTAGGCAACATTTGGAAGCGACAAAGATAGTTTTAGAATCCTCTCAAAAATATCGTAATCTTCCTCAAGAATGTTTCTTCGAGGTGACCCAAATTCCTTCTTACACAAATGAACAGTTCGAACTGTACCCAATCACTTATCAATTATGTGGAAATATTTTATGAAATTAAAAGAGAAAAACATGTAGAGAATCGGTAACAAACTTAAGGTTTTAGAAATTAAACGGAAGCCTGTTCGTTCTCACATTAGGGTATACGAAATAACTTTATCGTGAATCACCCATGTGAATTCGCATAAACTGACAAACAATTTCACCAAAGAGATGAATTCACCAACTAACGGATAAACGTACAAGTAACTGAGATCTCGAAATTTTGGTAGTCTTCGACAAACTGGAAACGATTTCCTGTTATTAACGGAAACCGTGGCACCCACCATATTGCGCAGAATTCTTCGAGAGAGCGGCGGAGCCATCATTGACAGTGCAGTTTCCATAGTTGTGCATGCTGACCCGATTTAATGGTTGGTATAGCCCTAAGGACTCGCGCGTTATCTTAGTTGAGACGGGCGCCGGCTTGCTCTCAGACGAGAACCTCCCAATAATTAACCTCATTATTAGGCCATGTTCTCAGTGATAAGCCAAATTTGAGCTGAGAATATGGAAGGGATGGGGCCAGGGTACTAACGCACATAACCAAAAAGCATGGATTAACGCAGAAAAAGGAGGGGATGAACAATTTGCCTCTCGAAAGAAACAGGAAAGCAAAGTAAAGAGAGTTGAGTTACTTATCAAAATATGAAGTTCCTTGTAACTAGTCTGCTTCGAAAAAAAAGCGTTTCTGGCGCGGTTTCAAAATCACAAACGTCTTTTAAATGAAGTGCTTCGGTTTTACTGCATTGTTCTGCGGGAACACAAGAGTATTCAAGAGCTCTCATAGGAAGAGTCCGCTCTGCCAACGCATGATGGGTGTAACAGTGAAACTAACCAAAAAGAATTCATTTTCCGCATTACATATGCGCTGATGTTGATGGTGCATTTTGGTAGAAACTCATAAATACCACAAACCATGATGAAAAGTTACGTGTCCGACTGATAGAGTAGAACGAACAAACAATATTTACAACAAAGTGGCAGCAAATTTACCTTCCTTGTTAATTTTCGTTTATTATGCCGAGAATAAACGCTACAACAATCTAATAGTTTATATATATATATTTTTAGGTAGATGTGTTTGCTTCAAAACGATATGACCTGCAAGGCGTTTGTCGTGAAAACAATGTTTCCAGTTTGTTTTCTTTTTTATTAGGCCTAATGTAAGAGCACTCAGGCACGTGAGTATGATGTTCTAGGTATGTCTTTGAGCGAGCATAATAGTACATGTTAAACTTGGATGTGAACTGCAAAAAAGGATCGCTGCGTCACGGTTCGTGAATTTGCATGAAAGATGTGCGTGGTTTTCCTGTAAATAATTCACGAAACCGGGCAGTCTTGTTGTGCTTATACGAGGAGGATTTGGAAGGACGATACTCATGTAGATAATTCTTTAAAAGAGAGAATCTAATTCTTTGTAATTATTGTGCATCATACATATAATGTACGAAGATTACCACAATATTTTCTTGTTTTGAAAAAAAAAAACGATTTGATTGTGAGCTACACAACTGACAACACACGTTAGATGCAATACAGTTTTTAGTTTTCCGATGGGTGATCAGTTTAGTTCTGATGTACCAGCCAACATACAGTTTGTTCTCAACGTCACTTTGTTCACAGACAAAAGGAGTGGGAGAGGAATAAGTTTAACGTTTCCTCTACACGACATTGCCTGTTTTCTGAGGAAAGATACATGTCACCACTGACATGCATTTACTAAATGACAAGGAATGAAGCCAAGGGCGCAAAGGCTTGACATCCACGAGGAACCGGGAAATAGATGTATCAATGGGGACCCTCGAGTAGCCTGGGAAATTCGGTTCCGAATTAACAGAAACCAAATGGTCACAGTTTTTGCAGTTCCACAATGGAGGTCTCTAAGCTGACCAATCGAAGGGATATGTTATACAGCCCCGTCGCCTGCAGTTGCTAATGGTTTTTACAAAAGGAAATCTCTCGGTGCAATGAAATGTGTTTTCTGACAAAAGAAATGTGCATTTCTCATCTCTTTTGTGGTTGAGAATGGGTGGGGATGTTGCAATATATGAGAACATCCATCACCAACCGACTGACATAAGACACAATTCCACTTCGATTTTTCTGTCCGCATGTAATTAACAGTGTAATTGTCTAGGTCATTAAACGACGACTATAAATTTAGAACATTGGGTCTTCCTGGTTGCGACAGGTGGACAGAGCGCATTAAGACACGAGTTTGCGTAATTTCACTAGTTTTTGAGACGAATCTCTTCAAAAGTTTGTATTCTTTAAGGGTGGTGGCACAATCAGCGTAAGATGGTTTATCGTATGTATCAGTCGATTACAACTGCTTGTCACCCTTATAAAAATCTGGAAGGAACCTAAACAGTATGAAAGAATCGGCGAATTCAAAAGTCCACAAGTAACAAGGCAGCGGAACTGATGAAGGTGCCGAATCAAGCTGAATGTAAGTTTAGACTTCGTTGAAACAGATTGTGCCCTCAGTTTAATGAGGAAAACAGTATGAGCATTAAAGTAACTTGGGAACTCTTTCGGTTTCGGGAGAAAACTATGGAATGAAACTCTCTAGTTAGAGGACCAGAGAAAGAGTGAGAGAGAGAGAGGAAGTGAGAGGGAGAGTTACCAACGGCTAGACTTAGAGGGAGCTTAAACATCACTCACAGCTGTAATAAGTGACAGCCGGGGTTTGGGTGCCGGAGGTTAGGAAAAAGCAAGAGAAAGGTAATTGTGCTGGTGTCGATGGGATGCCGTTTAACTATATCACAGCAGTTTAGAATTCAAACAATGATTTCCAAAATACTGTTAGCAACTATTACAATAAAGCTACACGGAGAACTCACCGAGACGGAAACAAGTAGCAGCTTCGCTATCAATCGAACTGCGTTAAACGTGCAATACATTTTTGACTAGGCACATTCATTGCATGCAACGAAACTGCAAAATGCGCAGGAAAAGTAAATTAGAATTGTGTACCAGCAGGTGCTGTGTGGGGGTTCCTAAAACTGTCGTAACGGTTAGCGGTCTCTGTTATAAATATTGGCAATTAACACCTCAAGGGATGGCGGCATGCTCTCAACTGCTTGATTGATTACAATGAACATGGACGAATCAGTGAAAGGATCCTGTCAACAGGGTCATTATCACCTGAGAGCACGACTAATTAGGGGTCCAATCTACCATTATTTAACAGGTTTCATTCTTCAAAAAAAAAAAAAGATTGTCTCGAAACGCCAAAACTGCATACAATCAGGAAAAACGTGTAAAAAGGGACAACAATACTAAGGGAGAATGAGTATTTGACCTGAGGAACATAAAGATATCACTAGGAAAGTTGGGGATAGGAGAAATAAGGAGCAACTGGTGCACATTGATCTTTCTGCCGGCAAACAATCACAACACTACCGAGAGTGTGTGCCAGGATGGCGCGGCTGGTAAGCAATCGGTCAAAAGAAAGCAGAAAATAGGCCCAGCTAGGCTTTCAGAATGACCCCGGTAACAATAAGCACACTCAACGGCATTTATATGGGAAGAATCAAAATGGCTGTGGCGTTTTTGTTATTTGCGATAATAACAACTCGCAGCTAGTCTGCTCAAAATTACTCAAGCTCATACGAGATTGATTTTTCGAAATTTTTAAGTTTTAGCAATATGCTACATTAACACATACTAGCAACATTCGTAATCTTCTTCGTACATATGCCAACAGTTTTTGGAATAAAGTGAATAAACGAGAATAGATAGAAGAACGTAAAAAGAGATAGTCTTCCGAAGTGAAAATATAGACGAATTAATTTCGTGCAGACGTTTTTCACGTAAATGCCTGAATTATACGCCTGGCTTACTCAATTTCAGATACTTGGCGTAACAATAATATTTGCTAATAGTAAAATGAATTGTCAAATAATCGTCAAAAATAGACGCACGAGTATTGATTGTTGTTCAAAATATGGTCGAAAATAATTAAAATCTTTCAGGAAATCGTACTATCGCGCGTGTATTTTTGGGAAGTTACCCGGAGAGACTAAAATAGTTATTTTTGCTCTGGACCCAAGGAGCAATATGTGCTATTGGGGGTGAGGAATATGTGAAGAGAGTTCGTTTACACTAAAAGAAGGACATAATTTGAGCTTCGCGCCGACCCCTGGAAGAAGAGCTTTTTGTTCTTCCTCGAGCACCAAAACCTACTCACAAACCCGTTGAATCGAAATCTATATATAATATATATATATATATATATAATATATATATATATCCACATTCAAACATATATACAATTTGCACAGAACAAAAGCTTTAGTATATTATATACGTCAGCCGAGCTTATTCAAATCGTTATGAAAGAATAAAATATAAACTGCTAACGGTCGGGAAAAATTGGGAAAAAAGTAGCATAGATTTTAATACGATATAAAGCTAGCAGCCCTAGGCCAAATTTGGTTTGCGTATGTTTTGAGCTCAGCTGAGTAAGAACATCGCATGTGCTCCCAGAAATAAGCCATAAAACATTCATCTAGTAGGTTTCCGTGTCTCAAAGAGGTTGTTTTACTTCCCTAAAAATTTCCTCATCACGAGCCAAATTGCTTCATTGTTGTAACGTAAAAACTTGTTCGCTACGTATATACAACATATTGTAGAAGCTTGAAAAGGTCAACTAGAATGTGACAGAGTCCTTGAACGAGATTTGTGGATGTATCTTATTTTGTTGACGAGGGTTGTAGACGGACGACACTCTCGACTGAACGAATTACATTCAGATATCTCCAGGAATATCAGTAATAAGTCCAGCTTTAAATTCAGGCCGGAAAGAAAAATACCCAAAAACTACAGGAAAGTGAGCTTATCTAATTTTGACAGTGAACATTTCATAATCATTTCCAAAGCCATGTTAATTTGCACCAAATAACACTATTCCATTTAATTACTTCCTAATTACTTAGTAATGTGGCCATATTTATTAGGATGATAAACACTATGTAGTTTTTCCCAAACGATTAATGAGAGTTTTCCCTGAAGTAGAGTTTTGTCAAACAAAGTCACACACAGACCAAACACTAAAAATCATCAAGCGGGGAATATATAATAAAATGCCCTCCGATTCATATCCTAAGAAAAATACAATCAGGCTCACAAAAATCTTTTATTTTGCATTCTAGATAATTGCTTGAATTGTTCTTCCGCGGGGATTTACGACACAAATGCACACGAAAAAAGAAATATGAAAGCGCGTCTTTTTTACAATTCATGTCTGTACGTCATTGTAAGAAATATCTTGCAAGTATTCCTAGTTAGATAAACGATGAATTACTACACTACTAAACATTATAGGGTATGAAAGCATATTTTAGTGCAGGATACTTAAACTGTCTGGGATTCTGCAACAACTGTTTGCTTATTTAGAAACGTCCGTCGAAAGTTCCCAGGGTTGTAGCCAATATGCAAATATCGGCTCAAATATCAAGTCATAGTGAGGGATAACCACATCTCATTAATTATAGTAGCAGAAGACGCAAATATAGAAATGACAGAGTGTAACTGACTGTATTTCGTAAAAAAGTGATGAAAACCTGCTTTCAGAGGCTCTTCGATAAGTTATTTTCGAATAAATAAATAGTTTTAAGAAAAGGCCAATGTAAGAAAATAGACTTCATATGATTTCAGAGGAGAAAAAAAAGAACAACGTTCCAGTTAAAATCATATAGGTTACGCAAAAATGAATGTCCAACAACGGAGCACATTGTTCTGCGACAAGATAAATGTTCAATCGAATTGCGAGTATTTTTGGTAGCAACAATGAGAACTCCGGAAATCCGGTGTCGAAAATCGACTAATCTTAACAACGAATCATGAGCAATATGCAATAACCAAAAAGTTAACCAACTTCCCACATCTAGGTCTCAGATGAGTAATGGGCAATTATGAGAAAAAACAGATGATTATTAATAAATGTATCACAGAGATCTTATCCCAAAGGAGAAGTTCCTCATTTCCAGTTTAAGACGGATACACTTAAAACGATTATGGAATATTACAAAGTTGTCGGCTGAGCTGTTGCTAAGATACAACGTAAAGGATGATCGATAGTCAGGCTGTCACACAAAACAACTACTAAATATACGTAATGTACTTTTCGCTTGTTGTGGCGGCATAATCAACCGGCGAGCAAAATGTTCAATTACCAGGGAAAGTTGAGGAATCCGTTGTAAAACATATACCGTGTTCAATGAACAGAACAGCACAGTAGAAAGGGGAGGATCAAGAAACGAGTGGTCACAGCTTTGAATTCCCCAACATTTACTTCAAGATGTACAACGTGCGGACCCAGTGGACCCAACGGCATTGGCGAATATATCCTTTTAAGCCGAAATGGAATGGCTGATATCTATCTTAATATCCTAACATGCGAACACTCACCCTAGGCTCTAATATAGGATTACGTGTTCTTAATATATATATGCAGTGCTAAAAAACGGCTTCTCCATTGGAGCTTCGAGCAATTGTAAAAGCAAAGAATTCAATGATCATAAATAGTTGAAAATGTTTTTATTTAATGCGAATACGAGAATTCTAAAAAAAGGACGTTCGTCCTTGATGCATCGAAATGGTTAATGTCAGTGTATCCCATAGTGTTGTTCTCACATAACATACTAATCTATTTTCGAAAAAAAGGTAATGTTTAAATAAAGGAGGGCTCAGTCTATATTTGAGTTGCCCAATTCATTGCAGTACAATGAAGTACGACTGAAATTCTTTCAATTAATAAAAAATCTACATGTTTGTTACTCGAAAAAAAGAGAAGACGAGTATGTAACCATTAAAGATCAAAAATGTATTTGAATACACAAGTATGTTTTGATGGTTCAGAATGAGGGTGATGTACCATAAATATGTGTTTTCAACTTCCATGTTCTCACAAATATTACATGATCACCGGGAGTGACATAAGTACATAAGATGAACTTATGTCACTACCAATGGAGATTTCGTCAACAAACATATTCAGCTTCATATATTTGTTGTAGTAGACCGAATAAGAGAAACGAACTGAACTAGTTGTCATGCAACAGCCCAGAAGGTTGTAAGATAACAAAATCCTTGTCAGAACTAGGGAATAATTCGGCGACCGTATTAGAATAATTTTTAGGTCGCACCAGTTTGTAGTGAACTTGTTAAATCACGCGCATTGTGCAAGAAGGTTATTTACTAATGTGGAAGTTAGGCTTCCCGTTAGGTCAGCAATTCGAATTGCCGCTTGATGTCATTCATGGAGAATTTGTTTTAAACACCCTCTTCATTTATAAATTTCTTCTTCACTTTTTGCTCTATAATGTAATTCCTAAGCTCGCCAATAAACATCCTTTTGACATGGTGGCGAGCCACTTATATGTGTTTATTGCATTTCTCGCTTTGAAGCCGTTTAGGGAAAGAACCCTTATTGAATACGGGAAAGTGGAAAGAAGTCCCAATGCGGCAGAAACAATACAGTGGAACAATAACCAATGCTAATGCAAATCTCAAACCACCAAAGCCTAAATCGATTATGTTCGAATGTCCCATTTTGCTACGACGACGACAAAGATTACACTAATATATTAACTGGCGAGTAATTTGCAAGTAAATTCATTGCTGATTTTCTGTGTAAATATTTTCTAAGATATATCCCTTTGCTACCCCACATAACATAGACATTGATTAAATTTACCGTTGAATAGTCTCATACACAACAGAAACTTAATTATGTAAGGTGAAAACTTATATTTCGGCTACTACGTACACAATTGTTTTTGTCTCTGTCTTTCAGCAGGAAGTTTCCAACGAAGTTATACGCACTACACTCTATTGTTGTAAGATTTTTGTACAAATGGAGCTTAATCCAGGCCATATTAAAATGGGTAACAGGCAAAACGGCCACGGCAAACAAGGAACGAAAAAAGTTGCTTCTCACAGTGTTACGTTTTGATACTTCTTGAGAGAGAGATAGAGAGTTGAGGAGAGGGATAGAGAAAGAAGAGGGTGAGGGAGTAGGGACGAGAGGGACGAGAGGGAGGAGTGAGAGGGTATCTGAAGCTAGAATCCTCCATATAACT